>JABCJV010000397.1:0-73551 GCA_013184325.1 Fusarium luffae
AATAGTAGCCACCCCATAGAATGCCAAGACTAACCAGTTAGGTGAGTCCGTTGACCACTTGCTAACAAGCGACAAGCGCACTCACCCTGCAGTAAATATTCAAGGAAATAAATATCCTTCTAGGATTTACTTTAAAAAGAAAGAAAAAAACACTTATTTACTTGTAATAAAGTTACAATTAGAAGAGTAAAGTATTTTACGTGGGATTTTATTAATTGCAGGTAAGTAAATTATAATCTAAGCTTTTAGTTATTTTAGTACCTATTAATTACTTTTAGTACTTTAGTCCAAATGATAAATTCACATACTGGGAGCCTACGGATAATACTTGCTTGGTACAAATATAACATAGCCCACTTATAAACCCTAGCTTAGGTTACCTATTTCTAAGTATAGCAAAGATGTGAATTACGCTAACTTATCATTGAGCGAAGGGTCTATAATTAATAGCAAACACTTAAAGCGCTGTCGATATCGCATTGCCTAGACTTAGAGCAAAAGTACTTTACCCCGGGATAGTGCAGTAATAAGTCAACGGCCACTGTGCTGTTTTATTACGCACGCCTTCCAGCTGTATCTTAAAAGCTGTAGGTAGTAAATCAAAGCGCATCCAGGATCATACTATCCGTTAGTTCACGCTTCGAAGTTAATTTGTTGCTGTTTAGGTATTGTCAAAATTACATCATGCATAACAATCCGGCCCTTCACTTTAAAGTTGGTTTCTACTTGATCCTTAGCAATAGAGCCAAGCCATTTGAGTGATCAAACTCAGGCTCTTGTCCAATAAGCGTTGGTAGGAGCGTCTGGGAAATAGAGCACATGAAACATTTAACAACGCTAACACGAATCTGGATCAAAATAGCGAATCAACGTCAAGATGCAGGACAGGGTACACACTGGGACAACCTTAATGTTAATATACATGATACCGTAATTAAGCGACGGAGAAACGTGCCGCGAGGGGTCATCTATTAGAGACATTGTTCCATGACCAGAAGACCACTCAACGAAAACTGCTTCGCGGGAAAACAGCCTCCGAGAGCTGCTAAGAAGAAACTGTTAATCGCGGGCAAACAGCCTCCGAGGGATGCCGAAAGGAGGCTGCCAATTGCGGGCGAGTAGCTTCCGAGGACCCACCCAGAGTGCAACTGTCACCTTCAGGGGTTTCCAACAATTAAAGTTAAAAAGAGTTTATTGATATAAAGTTATAGACATTCTACCTGCCCTTTTCCAATCATTAACTGGGGATTTATCATCATGTTTTCCTATCGCTCGTTATGGCTGCTTGCCATAGCGCCTCGTGAGTCAGAACATATTCAGCTTTGACAGTTCACAAAATGCTAATCTTGACAAGTCGCCCAGTTTGTATCTGCTCAGCAAGCAACACCTGCACCTTACACCGATTCCAACACTGGGATCGTGTTTGACACATGGAAGGCACCTAGCATGACCTTTGGTTTCAGTTTCCCCGAAGATGGACAGACCACCGACGCCGATGAGTTCATTGGATACCTTGTAAGGCAATACACAAGATTAATAGCTCTCCATTCTAACCATTCGAACAGAATTGCGCTACTCCAAAAGGGAAGGGTACTGGATGGTGCGGTCTCTCCTACGGCGGACCCATGACAAACTCACTCTTGCTCTTTGCCTACCCTCACGATGGCGAAATCCTCACTGCCTTCCAATGGGCTACTGCCCAAGTCGAGCCTGTCCCATACAAGGGCGACGCTGTTTTGACCCAAATATCTTCCAGCATCACCGATGATGGCTTTACTCTGATCTATCGCTGCCAGGGATGCACTTCCTGGTCACAAGACGGAAGCTCGGGTCAATTGGCGACCACGTCTCCGATCGCAGTACTCGGTTGGGCTCATAGCACCACGGATGTGATCAACCCGGAATGCCCAATTGAGGCCCGGATGCTCCAACACGACACTCAGAGCATCTTTGGTGGCCAGCTTACCAGCAACAGTTTCAATGAGGAGTATGAGAAGTGGGCTAAGCTTGCTACCAAGGTAGTCGAGGGCGAATGCGACGGTGGTGGGAAGCCCACTTCAACCGCCACCAGTGAGCCTACCGCGACCGCTGCACCACCCACCGGAACTCCCGTCCCAAGCGAGACATATGATTACGTTGTAGTCGGCGGCGGCGCTGGTGGTCTCCCCATCGCCGACCGTCTCAGCGAAGCTGGCAAGAAGGTCCTTTTAATCGAGAAGGGCCCTCCATCCTCTGGCCGCTGGGGCGGTACCCGCAAGCCAGATTGGTTGAAAGACACCGACCTGACTCGCTTCGATGTTCCCGGCCTATGCAACCAGATCTGGGCTGACTCCTCCGGCATTGCCTGTCCTGATACTGATCAAATGGCTGGTTGTGTTCTGGGTGGAGGAACGGCTATCAATGCTGGTCTGTGGTGGCGTCCCAACCCACAAGATTGGGACTTCAACTTCCCCGATGGTTGGAAGGCCAAAGACATGGCAAAGTACGAGCAGCGTGTCTTTGGTCGTATTCCTGGTACACGTTTCCCTTCAAAAGATGGCAAGCTATACCTCGACCAGGGTTTCAATGTTGTCGCTGGAGCACTCAAGAAGGCCGGTTGGAATGAAGTAAACGCTCTTGAAAAGCCGGCCGCCAAGAACCGGACTTACACCCACCCGCCTTTCATGTTCTCCGGAGGTGAACGTGGAGGCCCGCTAGCTACCTATCTGGTCTCCGCCAACGCGCGAAACAATTTCAAACACTGGACCAATACCCAGGTGAGACGTCTCGTTCGCTCTGGGGGTCACGTTACCGGCCTTGAGGTCGAGCCATTCGCTGGCGCTGGTTATGTCGGTACCGTCAAGCTCACTCCCGAGACTGGTCGTGTCGTCCTTGCGGCGGGTACCTTTGGTAGTGCTAAGATTCTGCTTCGCAGTAAGTGTCATCTCATTGTATGCTGTCGGCCTCCATGATTCTAATCATGTTTTATAGGTGGTATTGGTCCGGAAGATCAGCTCAATGTCGTCGCCAAGTCTAGCCTTGATGGTAGCTCCATGATCGATAAAGACCAGTGGATTGACCTTCCTGTTGGTCACAACCTTGAGGACCATACCAACGTAAGTGCATTCAACATAATTACCTGACCATGGAACTAACTGTATGGTAGACCGATACAGTCATCAGGCACCCCAGCGTTGAGTTCTATGACTTCTACCAAGCCTATAATGATCCCATTGCCGCTGATAAGAAGAAGTACCTAGGTCAGTATACACGATCTTCTGCAACGCAGCAATGAAGACTAATCTGGAGGTAGATGGGCGCTCTGGCATCCTTGCCCAGGCTGCCCCCAACATCGGCCCAGTCATGTTCGATGAGATCTATGGTGCTGATGGTCGCGTCCGATCTATGCAGTGGACCGCTCGCGTCGAGCCAAGCCTGGGTGAGACTAGCAACAGTAAGTACCACTTTACAGTTTATGCAAAGAATCAAATTATTCCTAACTCGCGAGTCAGAGTCCATCACCATTAGCCAGTACCTGGGCCGAGGTGCCAAGTCACGCGGTCGCATGACTATCACCAGTGCTCTCAACACCGTTGTTTCTGGTAACCCCTACCTCAATGATGCAGATGACAAGAAGGCTGTTATAAATGCGCTCGACAACCTGCGTAAAGCTCTTTCCGGAGTGCAGGGTCTAGAGTGGCTCCAACCAGCTCCCGGTGTCACCTCACAAAAATACGTCGATGATGTAAGTGGTTTGTGGATCTTTTATATGGTTCAAGGGTTAGTCTAATTGTTTATGTACAGATGGTCGTCTCGTGGAGCAACCGCCGTGCCAATCACTGGATCGGAACCAACAAGCTCGGCAAGGATGACGGTCGTCAAGGCGGTACTGCCGTCGTTGATCTTAACGCCAAGGTTTACGGCACTGATAACCTTTTCATCACTGACGCTTCGATCTTCCCGGGCATGGTCACCGCTAACCCCAGTGCCTACATTGTCACTGTCGCTGAGAGGGCCAGCGACGCTATCCTAGCCCTACCAGTATCCAAGGCACAGGGGCAGTACGAGCAATGCGGTGGCAGTAAGTGGACTGGAAACATGCAGTGTGGCAAGGGCTTCTACTGCAAGACGCTTAACCCGTTCTACTCTCAGTGCTACCCTGATTCCAAATGACAAGGTTGATATAGACTTCCTTGTATCAAGTAAATCACTTCATGTATATACTTCTATTGCAGTTCTGACAGCTTGATGGCAACGGCAAACGCTTAGATATTCATATCAATTGAGAAATCTTCAATGCCTTTGTGACATTTACATTATAATGCCTGTGGTTGTCTTTCTAGCTTCAGAGCCGTCATGTTGCGAATTTATTTTCAAGTCTCCCAAGTTCATATTAAAGACTGGCATGAAAATGTAGATCGTTAGCATTGATAATACTACATCCGAAATATCGGTAACGCATTCCCACCCGTTCTCGGAGGTGCACCTGTTACCACACTGCCATTCCTTCTCCCTAAAATCGATGCCTTCGTTATGAAAGTCTGAACTGCTTGATTATGTCGCCCTTTCAAACCGTCCTGGGCAGTCCGCGGTCTGTTCAATAGATTCCTAGAATCTATATGCGGACTTGGTGTTGCTAGAAGATCACATCGTGCCGTGAAGGGCGGTTCCATCCCGTGTATCGATGTTCTGTCAGAAAACATAAGGTTCATCAGAAAAGATAACTGTCAAATGACAGTTCGTGTGATCAAAAGTGTTGTTTTATTAAGTACGCATTGCGGGCATCTTTATCGTCAGATGTATCATAAGCAAACCCCGAGTAGCTGTCAGAAAACGTTGTGATTACACTAGGAAGAGACATTCTAGTACCCTTGCTGTCAATACAGCACACCTCGCTGATGATGCGTAGGCGTAGCATAGTCCATATCTTCAGGGGCTGTCGCTAGGGAATAAGTAACATCTACCAGGATCGCATAAGGAACAAATGTCCGGATATGATATGTATCGGGACGGATGGAAAACAGTTGTGCACGACACAGGTGGTGGATAGGACTAATTATAAGGATACAGATTGCGAGGCATCTTATCACCAAATATGTATCATTAGGAAAACCCAAGTAGATGAGGATACTGTGAGCTGTAGTCTATGTAGAAAGCGATGCTTATGCAATTAGCGATTACTGGATTGAGTATCGTTGTTATGTGACATATCTAGATAAACTTAAAACTGCTGCTGTGGAATGATATCGTATGATTGGAATGATGGGCTAATGGCTAGACTGAACTAAGAATGGCCTTTCCTCGCTACCGCGCACGTTTTCACGGAGACCATAACTGAGGAGAGAAACGAGTCAATGACCTTTTGTACGTAGGCTTAGTCGACCTTCTCCGTCATTGGAAGGACCAAACTGCCAACACCCTATTCATCTTCGCCGGCTTCCTCTGGTGAACAAAACCCCGCGTGTTCCCGTCATAACATCTAGAGCCAGTTCAAGGTTTCGGTTCGACGAAAAGGCATGTTTTCAATGCGTGTGGCGTCAGAGGCTTTCTTAGACGGGACTTAGAGAGGGTTGTAACGGCGTTAGGGGCGCGGAGCCTGCGTTGCGATCGAGCTGTATCAGCTGAGTGTTGAGTATGCAGTGAAGAAGGCGAACTAGCTTTGGAAATGGGCGACTAGAAGGCAGTTCTGTATCAGACTACACTGTCCATAGCGCACGACTTAATATCGCATGACAGTTCGTTCCTGAGGGTTACGTGTAGGCGCGGTATTACCGTATGGAAGTAATCCTCCTTCCTGTGTATGGAAGTCCCGCCATATTCCGAATGCGCTTATCCAGTCTAAGTGCAATAACACACTGTTTACTCTTCTTCGTTGGCGATTCACTAAATGGAAAACAAGGTCATGAAATAAAGGGTTGAATTTCCATGGTGAGAATCTGGCATGGCTAGTCAATCAATCTCTGTTTAACTACATAATATCATAAGATAGTAGGAAAAGAAAGTAGTCAAGGGAGAGAAACCAAGAGAACTATTGGATTAACCGCCACGTCCATATGCAGGATAAGTAGGTGTACTAGAGTCACAAGCAAATCTAACAAAGTATTTGCTCGATGACCCAGAGTTGTTAACGATTACAGTCCCGTCCGGAGCTGTAACCGTAATTATCATAGCATAATCTCCCTGAGCATTAGCCCAGAAAACTCGGAACGGCGTGTAAGTTCCCGCTGTCAACTGTATCTTGAGGGTCTTAGAGCTAGAAGGTCCGTATGAATAACCCTGCTCCAGATCTGCATTGGCACGTGTCCATGTTGACAAAGCCTTATTACCGTACCAAACCAGTGTAATCTCATCTGAGTAGGGGACAACAACAGTATAAGTACCAGTAATAGGTGCATATAAGAATGCGCGATGGTTCACAGCCTTGTACTGCCACGTCTGACTTGGTGAGCCAGGATAGATAGCCTGGGCGGGGCCGGAGTTTCCTCCTGTTACTCCTCCTGGTTCTAAGATGCCCATAGAAGCCGTGATACCAGTGTACGTCGGTGAAGCGGTGGCAAAGTATCCGACGTTGAGGGAAGAGTAATTGGGCGCATCAGCGTTCGTGTACGAGTTGGTATAGATGGCGTATTCCAGACCAGCGTTGCCACATGTTTGATCTGCAGCCTTGGTTCCAACTGCGGGAGCGATAACAACTACAGTGCCAGTCTGTCCAGCGACAGCAGGTGTACCGGTGGATGTGCTGATGCTTGAGACAGTGGTATAGCTAGTTACAGTGGTGTATGGTTGGGGTTTTTGCACAACCACTGTAGCAACGCCACCCGGAGAAGCTGGCGACAAGGTGGTAGTACCAACTGTTGCGAAAGTACCCCAGCTTGTGGCAGTTGTGTAGGACTGAGGCAAGTCCACGATGACAGTAGCTACTCCACCTTGGTACGCCGGTGCCATTGTAGTAGTTGATGCTGCTGCAAATTGACCATAACTAGTCACAGTCGTATAAGGCTGAGGCGATTGTACAACAACAGTGGCGACACCACCTTGTGCTGCTGGTGCCATAGTAGTGGTTGCTACTGCTGTGAAGGGACCATAACTGGTAACAGTCGTATATGACTGGGGCAGTCCTACTACAACAGTGGCAACGCCACCGGGAGATAGCGGTACTCGGGTAGTTGTTACAGGTGCTGTGTAGGGACCATAGCTGGTAACAGTTGCGTACAGCTGGGGACTCTGTACAAGAACAGTAGCCAAGCCTCCAGGACCGGTCGGGGATAATGTTGTAGTGAGAGGCTGAGTCCAAGAGCCATAACTAGTCACAGTCGTGTATGCCTGAGGCCTTTGTACAAGAACAGTGACCGGATCCCCAGGATTAGCCGGTTTGTTTGTCGTAGTTATGGGAGCTGTTAAGCCTTGAAAATAAGTCGTAGCAGTTTTGTAGAGCTGGGGGCTCTCAATCAGAACCGTCACAGGATCCCCTGGATTAGCTGGTTGGTTGGTCGTAGTAAAGGGTGTAGTCAGACTATCGACATAGGTTGTAATAGTTGTATAACCCTGAGGCCTTTGCACAAGAACAGTGACCGGATCTTCAGGATTAGTAGGCTGGTTCGTCGTAGTCATAGGAGCAGGTAAGCCTTGAACATAACTCGTGACAGTTGTATAAGACTGAGGGCGCTTTATAAGCACTGTAGCAGGGTCCCCAGGATTGGCCGGTTGGTTTGTTGCAGTCAAGGGTGCAGTCAGACTGTCGACATATGTCGTGGTAGTTGTGTAAGGCTGAGGAAGGCTAAGGACTACAGTCATCACATCGCCTGGGTTGGTTGCTGGTACGGTCGTAGACGCCGGGCCTGTGAGGCCTGCAATGTAGCTTGTGACTGTTGTGTAAGACTGAGGTAAATCAATCTCAACAGTAGCAAACTGTCCTTGCACAACGACTGGGTATGTTGTAGTCCCAGCCGCAGTCAGACCATCTCTGTAGCTCGTAACGGTTGTAAAACGTTGCGGAAGATCAATTTCTACAGTGCCTGTCATCCCTGCCTCGGAGGGCGGATATGTTTTGGTGGTGGCTGCGGTGAAAGCGCCATAGCTAGTGACTGTAGTGTAGGGCTGAGGGAGATCAACCACGACAGTACGAGTTGGGCTGGGCCCGTCACCTGCTTCAGTCGTTGTAGCGGCAGCCGTGACGCTTCCATATCGGGTAGTGGTCACGTAAAACTGTGGATCAAAGATAATGACAGTGCCCGTTTGCCCTGGAGTAGATGGTGCTATAGTGGTTGTAGATTCAGCCGTGACGTCGTCTCCATACGAAGTAATAGTCGTATACGGCTGTCGCATCAAGATCAAAACAATGCCAGTCTGGCCAGGAGCAGGAGGGGGCGAGGTGTGTGTGGTATCGGTTGAGACAGCTGCGTACGACGTAATAATTGTATATGGCTGCGATTTAAAGACGACCACGGTCCCTGTCGCCCCTGCAGTAGACGGAGCTATAGTTGTTGGCGATTCAGCTGTAGCACCTCCGTAAGAAGTAATGGTTGTATATGGCTGTGGATTGAAGATGATTACGGTCCCAGTTTGACCTGGATTAGATGGTGATATCGTAGATGTCGATGCAGCTGTAAATTCTCCAAAGGAAGTGAAGGTTGTCCACCGATTAGCCTGATACACAATAACACTGCCTGTTTCATCTGGAGCAGTTGCAGATATAGTGGATGTAGAGTCAGATGTAAACTCTCCATAAGATGTAATGGTGGCCCACTTATAAGGTTGGTATACAATAACACTGACTGTCTGTCCATCAGGAGGCGGTGGCATAGTGGTCGTGAATGCGGCTGTGATGCTTGAATCGTAAGAGGTGACTACCTGCCGCTGGTATGGCTGATAGATAACAACCTTTCCTGTTGCGCCTGGAGCAGTTGGAGATATAGTGTTTGTTGACGCTGCCGTGACAGTTGCATAGGAAGTCACTGTGATCCATGGATCTGGCTGATATACCAGGACGGTACCGGTTTGGTCTGGGGACGCTGGGGAGATAGTCTTTGTGGATGCGGATGTGATCGTTTGGTCATATGAGCTGACTGTCACCCATTGATATGCCATTACCATGATGATCGTACCTACGTGACCAGACGCTGAAGGCCACATGGTCGTCATATGGTCAGACGAAGCGGCATCGTCATAAGAGGTGGTGGTCACCCATTCGTATGGATCATAGACAACAACAGTACCGGTTCCCCCTGGGGCACTGGGAGTCATTGTGCTCGTAGCTGCGGCTGTAATCGAGCTATCATAGGATGTCACAGTTGTGTATTGAGCCAATGGGCTTGGTACCACAATTACCACCGTACCAGGGCCAGGTCCTGACGGGGCCTCGGTGGTGGTGTAAGTACCGGTGTCGGTGCCAGTGCTCGTCATGGTAGTATACTCAATCGGGGAGTCCGAGCTCATTTGGGACCTAGCGGCCATAACCCAAACCGTTCCTGTCTCCCCGGGTCTAGTTGGAGGTTGAGTGGTGGTCGTAGGATCAGTACCAGTTCCTTGCGAGGTAATCGTAGTCCACGGCACTCCAGGATCTGAAGACGTTGTAGAGTCGCCCTGGAAAGACTGTATATTGCTAACAGCAGTGCTATCCGTACCTTGCCCAGGCGCTGTAGGGTCTGAGGATATCGCAGAGGCACCTTGAGAAATGGGAGAACTGTTTGCGCCGGATGGAGCCGAGCTTTGTGCATCAGGGGCAGATAAAGCCGAGATCGGAGCCTGGGAAGAAGGAGCGTTGGGATCACCTTTCTTGTAACCTTGCATTCTGACGATCACGGTTACTATGTCACATGGATTCTCGGTCGGCAGAGTGGTTGTTTCGGGCGCAGATATTGTACGGTCGGTCGAAGATAGTATAGTCACATGGCTCTCCACCATGACAGTGCCGCATGATGGCCACTGAGAATCCAGGGGAATGTTGTATGTAGTGTTTGGTTCACCATGCCCATAAACGGGGGTATTGGCAGTGTAGGTAGCATCAGTTCGGATGAGAAATGTACTACGCTTATTAGGTAAAGGGAGCCGGTCGGAAGTCCCTACGTCCCATACCTGGTTAAAGTATCGTACAATGTAGACGATCCGACGATGATCTCAATGGGCTGTGTCTGAATGGCGCGCTTGCCTACCAAAGTTGCATCGGCTACTGTGCCAAGGGCCAGAGCCCAAAAGCCCACTATGCGAGGAAGCGCCATGATAAAGGATTGTAGGGGAAAAGGAAGGTTACCAACTGGTTGAATAATGAGAGAAATGAATAAATATTTTGTTGAATAAACGCAATGATTTGGGGTAAGGAATGGGAGAAGGGGATAAATAAGAGACCACAGAGTAAATGAAAGTGCCAGAGTGATTTGAGAAAACAAGCTTGATATCTGGCTTTCATCATGAGGCACTATGGGCAGGACTTAATTTGTTTTAGCTCGTGTGCCTCCAATCAATGCGGTCGACTGTAGGAATGGGTGGCATTGTCAGGGGACTGTTCAGTGCGTTTCCGGTAGTTACGAAAAGATTCGAGACCGTGTGCAGTGTCCGACGCGATTCGGGAACGCTTAGCTAGTATGTCCTCGGCTGTTTCGGCAATGTCTTCTTTGCCGCAGAAGGAAATGATGCTCCCTCTTACAGTTTAGGCTAGTGAGTTCCATATGTCTTTCATACAACTGGTCTATATAAGATCGGTGGCGCAGATGGAATGCTAGATCTCGATTGGGGATATGAGCTTTCAGCCACAAGTCTAAACTACAAACAAAACATGAGAACAATCTAATTATTCTAGCTTAGGTTTACTGTGTGTCGCCCTACCTTATTTATTCAACTCATAAGGAGAGAAATCTGTCATCTAATAATTGATATGTTATCATCCTCATCTGGAAGATAAGGAGACTGCACAACGCGGTTTCAATCTCCAGGCTCTACTATCACTCTCATGCTGTATAGGTCCGGCGGATCACGAAAGATCATCACACGAACCATCGAATGAGGTCAACGTGCAAGATGAGAAGATTGGCGAGAACAAGGAGACGGCTGTTGACTCTGGTAACAAGGAAAACAAAGGCAATGTTGTTATGAACGAGTGTCATTAGTTGACCCAGGTCAGACTAACCCCTATTTGGAGATGGGTCTCCCAACGATCGATGCGCTTTGACGGAGTCGGATTAATTATCTAGCGTTCTGGTTCGGTGCAATACTTACTGTAGGTTAACTTCCAACCGTTCTTATCCTACTGATTAAACCACATATGAGCGAAACGAACACCATTAGATAACAATGCCGCCTCGAAAAGCGTCACGTGCTATGACTTTCACTGGGTATGGATCCTGACACCTGCATGATTTTTATAGTATTGATCATTGACTCTCGTAGCTGCTGGACATGTAAAAGCCGAAAAGTCAAATGTGATGAACGCCCGATTGGATGCAAAAACTGCGAAAAGCGTGGTGTAAACTGCGAGGGCTACGACATCAGGCTGCAATGGGTGACCCACTCGTCAGAAGAGACCCAATTTAGTTCTGTCATACAAGGTCGTATGAGTATGGAGCTGGATAAGTGCAACCCTTTTTGAAATTTAGCGATCTATTAATTGTGCTACAGACCAGAACTTACCTGCCTATAAGCCCGAGACTGTCGACATGCTTTTGTTGCATGTTGACCAAGATGCCGAGCTTGGGGTATCAGGGCTTCATGGTCCGTTCTCGGCATTCTCAGTAACCGCGACTGAGACAGCCCCGGTGGATACAATGATCACGCCACATGAGTCTTTGTCGCAGGCTGCTATCGCGCCAGGATATCATCCATCTGAGGTCAGCGAGTGCCAGCAACCCGCAACTCATGAGCCTTCTGATGAGATGCTATTACCAATCGGCCTGGAGTCAATACCAGATCTCACCCTCTGGTGGCCGGCGAGCCCCGTGACTTCTTCATGTTCCTCGGTCTCCACAGTAAGGTATTCGCCAAATGATCCAAGTACAATTTGCACACTTGTATCAAGTGAAGATCAAGACAGAGAAACCGGATCAATGGCAGAAGAAAGTGCTTTAGGTGTTGGTGATCAAGCTCGTCCAGTGCTAGAAGTATCACTAGGTTCAACCGATACCGACTATAGTATGGTGCAGGGAGTCCATACAACCCTCTTTGGAGATGCTCAAGTCGACTACTTGATGAGACATTATAACATCCACGTGGCAGGTGTGCTGGTTCCGATAAGTCACCCCGAGAACCCATTTCGGACCCTCTACCTATCCACAGCGATCGAGGGCATATTGCAAGAAAATTCACAGATGGAGAAATCAAGACGGCTGGCTTATACGGCACTCTCTCAGTCTCTGTTGGCATCGGCGGCTTTTCATCGCTGGAAATGCGACCCACGACTTATGGAATATCGAGACGTCGGAGCGAAATACAGATACCGAGCCATTCAATCTTTACGAGATACGATTGAGGAAGCGCCACTTACAGCAAATTACCAGACCTTGATGATGGCGATCCTGTCTCTCGTGACAATAAGCGTCCGTTATTTGCCAATTGATCATTCGCCAGGAGCACTAACATGTCATAGGTCCTAACAGGAGAGGGTGACGACTTCCTTATGCATATACAAGCGGCAGCTCAGCTTCGTAGCTTACGGAATCGATGGAAGTTAATGAGCCGTCCATCCAGACAGCTCAATGAACTAGGTGCTTTCTTGTCACTAATGTCACGGACCATGTTTTTCCAACCATCCCCAATCTCTTGGGGTACTACCAGCGACAACACCTATGCCGCAGAGACCATGATCTTACAGTCGAGCCAATGTTACGAATATGTTTACGGAATCACGCT
Source organism: Fusarium luffae (assembly GCA_013184325.1). NCBI lineage: Eukaryota > Fungi > Ascomycota > Sordariomycetes > Hypocreales > Nectriaceae > Fusarium > Fusarium luffae. Next base: position 12,817 of record JABCJV010000397.1, read on the forward strand.
AGCTATAGCCCCGGCTATCAACGAGACTTGCCACCTGGCTGAGCATCTCATTCGCTTCAGGCAAAACAAGGAAAGTCCACCCGACGACTTTTTAGAAGCGTGTGAAGAACTTGGAAACAAACTCCAATCATGGCGATTCGAATCAGAAAATATCACATCCTTTTCTGACAGTGGTGACTCCAGGATGGCGGTATTCACTCAACAGGCGAAGGCGTGGCATGCTGCCGCACTCATCTACTACTGCACTCGCATACAGCATGTCCAGCGAGCGGACCTCATCCCGGAAGTCGACCAGGTCGCTGAAAACGTCCAAGCAGCTGAAGACATTAAACCAAGATCTGAAACCGTCGGGCAAGGAGAGTGCATGGCACCAATCACTTGGCCTGCGTTTGTTGCGTCCTGTAATGCTACGAGCGATAGGCGCGACGTGTGGGAAAGGTGTTGGGAGCGGATGCTCTGCTATAAATTGGAGAACGTCAGCAAGCAGTGGGAAATCGTCCAACAAATTTGGCAGATACTCGATGTTGCAGAGAGACAAGGGAATCATCTGAGTTGGACAGAAGCATACGATATCGTCGGCATCAATATCCTACCTGTTTGATGCTGGGAAATCTGCCATATCTAAATACATTGGATATCCCAAACACATGTTTAAAATAAACTACAGCATCAGCAATCTCCATGTGTCTTCAATCAGTTTCTGAAATACACAATCAGGAATTTCTCTGGATCAGCACCATTCTTGTGCGAGGATCGGAGCTGACCGGCTCGACCCGGCCCCGCATTTCGGAGTCTCCTCCCTCAAGTTCCCCCACTTCTGAACTCTAGCAACTTGGCTCAATGCATCGATAAACGACATAACATATGAATAGATATTAAACAACTTACTAAAAATAACGTAATAGACCGATGTACTATTGAGGAGCTGGTTGTCATCCAACTGTTAAGTACATAGAATATTAATACTAATAATGAATCAGTTTCCCAGTACGTTACTGTTCCAATTTTTCACTCTTCAGCTTTACCCTACTCCGATATCATTCCTCTTACACTATGTCGTACCGAGAACCAGTCCACACCACTGCCGCCTGTGCGCCTCTCCCTCAATTCTCGCAAGCCGTTAAATACAATGGCATGGTTTACTGCAGTGGCGCCATTGGCATCGACCCTGCAACGGATGATCTCGTTCCTGGTACCGTTACAGACCGCGCACGCGTTGCACTCCAAAACCTCAAAGTTGTCCTCGAGGCTGCTGGTAGTAGTCTAGACCGAGTTGTGAAAGCCAACATTTTCCTTGTCGATATGAAGGATTTTGCAGCTTTCAATGTCGCATGGGATGAATTCTTCCCTATTGACCCCAAGCCTGTAGGTTTTACAACATACCTCTTGAGTCAGGTAAATAACTAACATTGAATGACTCGAGTGTCGTACTTGTGTTGCTGTCCATCAATTGCCTTTAGATACTGATGTTGAAATTGAGATGACAGCAAGCTATTGAAGGGTTACTGAGTTCGGATTATGTATCTACAGAGAATGTAATTGAAAAATAATAATGCATTGGAGTTGCAACACTGCTTACTCTCCGGGGCTACCAGTCGCAGTTAGTTTTTCAAGGAAATGCAAGAAACTAAATCAGAAGCTGGTAAGCCCATCCGTTGGAGAATTGACATGATAGGTTAGCTGAAATGTTTCTGATAGTGTTGAGTAAGGCTATTGAATATACATCAACGAGAGCCAAGTACCCGAGGTGTTCTGGAGATCAATGGATCAATTCAATTGAGCTTTGCTAACATCTTTTCGGGCTTATCGTGATGCTCTTCCCATTCAAAGCTTATTATCAAGCTGATTTATCCGTGCTTCCTTAGCTTCGATTGACTTGAGCTTCTTGGCCTGGCAGGAGACTCCGAAGCCAAGGACCCACAGACAATCTGACTTGTACATTAGTGGTTTAGAAGGTGGGTCGAGGATGCACTTGCGTGAATATGTTCTAGCCGGGAGAGGCAAAGATTGGTGGACCCGTTAGAAAAATGAGGCAAGGCAACAAACTCCGAGATGTATTTGGAAAAGACTGGGGGTCGCAAGACTGTACTGTCCAACGTTGCAATTCAGCCAATGACACAGTAAGCGTCCGCCAACTACAATGTGACATCTTCTGAGCCGCCCTCCACAACGCATGTCGTCTACGCATCTATTTAAATCACACAAAAGTAATTTGCAATTACTGCTTGACATCTGACTTTATCGAGGTATCTTCTTATGAATCTCCAGTAACAATGGTCCATATCATTCCTTTCGCCGTGGAGCAATGGATGGATGCGTATGAAACGACACCCGGCGTACTCAATGTTGCCGAGACATGCGCTGCATCAGTATCTATCGACGATTTGGTTGACATGGCTAGAGGTCCCGCCAAGAATCCTATCGACACAAGCATTAAGCTCACATACGGCTCCATCCCTGGATCTCGGACTCTAAGAGAGCGAGTCGCCGCTCACTGCAGTGCTGGAGAAGTACAGCTGAAAGCTGAGGATGTTATAATCACTCAAGGAGCTATCGCAGCCAATTTCCTGTCTCTGTATACTTTGGTCGGTCCCGGTGACCATGTTGTCTGTGTCTACCCGACATACCAGCAACTCTATGACACGCCTCGCAGTCTTGGTGCTGAGGTCACTCTATGGCGTTTGAAAGAAGAGAACCAGTTCGTTCCTGATATCAATGAACTGCCTAGTCTGATCAAGAAGAACACCAAGGTGTGAGATACAGACTCTCAATCTGACCAGAAGCTAATGTCTGTAGATGATTATTATTAACAACCCGAACAACCCGACTGGCGCCCCGATTCCCAACAGCGTTATCGACAGCATCGCTAAGATAGCCGCTGAACATGATCTGATCCTCTTCTCGGATGAGGTGTACCGTCCGCTCTTTCATGGAGGTACCTCAGGCGACATTGAGGTGCCCAAACCGGTGTCTACTATTCAACACCAGAAGACAGTTACAACAGGTTCTATGTCAAAGGGTTATGCACTAGCCGGCATCCGCATCGGCTCGATCGCTTCCAGAGACCAGTCCATCATTTCAGCTATAATGCAAGCTCGCGATTACACAACCATCAGTGTTTCTCAAATCGATGATCAAATTGCCAGTTTTGCACTCTCTCCTGCAGTACGACCTGCACTGGTGGACCGGAATATCACACTTGCCAGGACGAATGCAAAGATACTCGAGGACTTTATGAAGCAATATGAGTCAGTATGCTCTTGGGTGCAGCCCAAGGCCGGAACGACAGCCTTTATCCGATTCAACGATAAGAACGGGAAACCTGTTGATGATACCAAATTTTGTTTGGAACTGCTGGAGAAGGCCAAGCTGCTCTTTGTTGCCGGCTCTCAATGTTTCGGAGGGAGCGAGGACTTTAAAGGATATATCCGAATGGGCTATGTCTGTGAAACGGAGGTTCTGGTTCGTGGCTTAAAAGAGCTTGGTGTTTATCTTGACAAATTTGTAGTAAGCAAGTGAAAAGTTGACTTGCGACGTGATGTGTTGCGTTGGAGGCTGCTGCCCGACCGCACACACATTACGAATTCTCGGTTTTATGTAATAATAAACAATAGGTCATTGGATCGGATACTTAACTTCTCATGCAATTATATTGAAAGATTTATTTTATCTTGTTATGTCATTAGATTGATTGGAAGTTTTGAAATGACAACGACACAGACGTATGTATATACCCCAGCTCAGATCTCTGCTATAATCTGAAGAGGTGTAACAATTGTCGATTCTCGTTTCCCAAATGTCAGACGTAGGCAGACATCATAAGTCCTCGATACCAGACAAGAATGAAATGTCGGCAGGACTGTCATCGTAGTTGCCAGAATAGAGAGAGGCAGCCTCAAAGTTGAGCTATAGAATGGTGTAGAGGTCTTGACTGGCTGCGCAATACTAACGTGCTTTGACCACACCAACATTGAAGGTTGAACCTCAACTGGCAGTGTAACACAAAGTGGCTGCTTGATGTTGGGCACTTCATGTAGATCAGGAAAATATGAGCATGGATTTGCCTGACACCATGTGTAAGATCGAATGCAAAGAGACATGGCGTCGACTTGTAGAGGTGGGATTGCATCTTCTGAAGGATCAAAGGTGAGGCTGACGTCGATGAAGGATGGAACAACGGTCTTCCCATATGGATGAAGGCGAAGGGGCTCGGGCTGCGTTGCCGTTACGTTGACAGTCCCAGATGATCGTCTGAACAAGTGTTGGCGAAGGGCCTGTGTCGCCTGGAGCCCATATCGCTGACTCGTCGAGGCCACATGTAGTGGGGGGCACTCTCTCGACTTTGTAATGAACTTGACTGTCTTTTTGAGTGTCAAGCTACGCGGGGGACGGGAATCGAGTGGAGAAATTGGTTCAACACATGCATTTATCGCATATTCGATGGCAACCGTATCAGGAATCATATCTTCATGACCCCATCCTCCAATTGTGGACGGAAGGCACAAGTGCTGTTCCCTTACGTTTGTTGATGTGACCTTGTGCGTACAAGTAGTCGAGTCTAACTTAGCAGGGAAGGCGAAACGAAAGGGGACGGTATAAACGTGTCCTTCGATGAATGTTTCCTGGATTAACTCAGCAATGTCAGGGGCAAAGTAATCGACCTTCAGAAAGCGATGCACAGTAGTCGTTGTAATGCACTGGCCAACCGTCCGGATCCTTGTAAGTCCGTCAAGAGAGACTCTGATAGAGGCGGCTTTAAAAGTACTGGATGCCGAAATGATGAGGCGACCTCGAACGATAGAGCCGGACGAGTAGATCTTAGAGTGATAGTGATCGTCGAGCTCTATGTTGAGTTGACAGGCACGTCGCCAATTCTGGAGCTTGGAGAAAGACTTGGAGATACCCAGCTCTCCCAATTGATGGTGCCTCTCCATGATTAGAATTTAGCTCAACTTTGATATCAAGTCAACAGAATGCAATATACTGCGATATTAGTAAGAGTAATGCAAATCGATAGAAAACTACCTTGTTTTATATAATTCTAGACATAGAATTGTTTCTTCGGAGTCACCTTCCTTGTCATCCTTGTTTTCACCTTGTTCCACTAGTCTCATTTGGCATTTAAGCGCGTGTGCCAATAGCTGCAGAAGCGAAAGACCCTTCCTTAAATACATACAACTAGGTATAGCGTAGGAATTTAGGGTTCCCACTCGTTCCACTATAGTCAAGCCGTATAATGCTGGTACAGCTGTCAGGTCGGCGATAACCAGGGAATTGGGGTTATCGGGTGGGGAGATCTCCAGACGCATGGAAAGGTGAATGGAAACGACGCAGTAGAGAGACACGGTCAAAGCTGGCTTGAGTAATTTGTAGAGCACTTTCAATACAGATCGTGATACCATAGAACCCTAACAAAGGACGATCTCTAGCCAAGACTAACGACCGCCGATCCGTTTCAATATGAGAATGGAGAAATTCGCATAGCACCTTCTGATGACAGTCACATAGTGCGATGAAGTGAAGTACAGTTGGCCCCCAGCAGATGTACACATCGGAAACTCAGTGGTATAGGTGTGTCAAGGAGTGTTAAAAGTACTATATATATTCTTGTTGCTTGACATCATGAATAGCTCGGACTAGGGTCTGTAAACTGGAGAATTGAGTTAGGCCATTGCAGCCATTCTGCCCAATGACTCCCAAGATGGGATGTGATGGACTGTATCAGGTACTGCCCTCCATCGCCAATTATCCACGTAGATCGATTCCAATGAAGCAGGACTGCAAAGAATGCAAGGATCACCAGTGCTTCTGGCTGTCGTTGCTTCAGCAAATATAGATATTCGTCATCAACATCAAGACAGAATGCTATCGCAGCATCCAGTCGTTGTCCGTTCTGCTGTTTCAGTGCTGAATGGAGGGAAAACGACCGCTGCAGCGCGGATACGGCGTTGCAATACTTGGTAGCTGATGACAAGGATACGTTCAAATCGATCATCCTATCGAGCATAGCGGTCGCTTGTATTCCGTTCTCGATCGTGGGGAATGCACCTTTAATTTGTTGGAGGTTATGCCCAAGTCCTGATTGCTCGACTGTGCTCCACGACTGTTTCGTGACAGCGTGGACGTCACGATGCAGGGACAGATAGGTGATGAAGCGGTCAAGAACGGCACTGAAACTCTCTCTTGGGCCTTGGAGACTATCGCAGAGGACATGGACTCCAACAAAGGAAGAGAAGAGAAATAGCGGCACGCAGGATTCTTCTGAAACTTCCTGTTTCTCCTCGTAGAATAAGGTCAGTGCTCTTGTTTGGAGATTGGTGGCGAGTTGATGATATGGTTGCAGAAGGGAGGGAGGCTTGCTCAAATGTAGAGCAGAGAGGGCGAGAAGCTGATTCATCAAGTAGGGGACTCTGAGTGCATGATCCAATGCTTGAGAGACAACACTGTCATCGGATGGGTTGGTCGATGTGATGGCGTATCGGTTTGTCACAAGGTGATGATAAAGGGCAAAGTGATTCAGATCGAATAGATCGCCCCTGCCTAGCGTATCACTGAAAGGCGTTAAAGCGGAGCTGACAGAGCTACCAGGGCCAAAAGATGGTAATGCCGGGCCTGTTTGAAAAGAATAAGGCGAAAGACGGGAAGGCGACGGCGTGTGGACACTGGATGCGGCTTGGGAAGTCGACGGTTGATAACCGTTGTTGATGTAGATACACATGGAAGCACGATCCGAAATCTTGCAGTTGGCGCAGATCGGTCGAGACTCGTCACACTTCATGTGGCGTTCCTTGCAGGCACGACAGCCATTTCGAGACTTGCGGTGCGTTCTGCGGGGTTTAGTAAGCCTATCACTGTCCACAGGAGGCTTTTTAGGGGGTGCCATGGTAAGAATATGCGGTGCAGAATTAACTGATTGATAGCGTACAGTAGCGAGTGGGAAGTGCGGTTGTTCAAGGAAGCAAGTCTAGTGCCGGGGAAAGGGGAATACTCGTATTCTAGTCATTCTTTTGCACGTGATATAAGATAGGGTGAGAGGGAACACTGGATCGGCCAAGCCGCAACAGTTTCAACTAATTAGCGGTGCCACTGACGCGCGCTACCCCCATCTCGAATCCGTATAGACCTGTTTTTCATTGGCTTTCGTCAAGACTCGGAGAAGAAGCGTGTCAGGAAGATCCATGATTGGGCAGTAACGCCGTGTCGATGTCTGCGCTGTCACTCGTCAGATTGCATGAGGTCACCCAGTATTGCGTCGTCGCCAGAGAAGCGAGGCATGCGAACTTCCTGATATGGCGTGCTAGAGCATTTGTGGTTGTATCCGCAACGGTCACATTAAGAGATCTATCCTCGTAATTTACTTAGGACTGGCTTTTAAACAGCTAGTCCCTTCTCGCTTTACTTCACTACAACTACAAGCCAGTCTCCAGCAAACCAAGCAACTTTTCTATTTAAGTTTCTGCGACTTAAGAAAGTTAAACAAAGAAGCTGCTTGGTGTGCTGGAAACTGGCTTGTAATTATAATAAACTAAGTAACTTTGCTACCGTCCTTAAATGGAGGTTTTAACATCAAGTTCCCCAGTATCGACCTGCTGCAACACGTACTTCCAACTTAGGTAGCAGAACATCAGGATGATAGCTACATCTAATTACAACGAAACAAGCTGTTTATGATTCACGGAAACCCGCAATAAGGTTTTCCCAGCAAAAGCTAGTTCCCATGTACCAGCTAGGATTTTAGTATCCAGGAACGGTAGCGGTAGCGGTAGCAGTTACGTAGACTGTGTGGAAGACAGTCTTGGCTGCACACTTCTTTCCGCTCTTGCCCTTGGTAAAGCCGGTAGGACGGGGGCGACGAGTGCGGTTCTTGCGGCCAGTAGGCTTGATAGTGGCAACATTGTCGGAAGCACCATCGTCGCAGTCCTCGCTGTCACCATCAGCGGGAGACTCAATCTCGCCAGCCTTGGTGGTGGTAGGAACATCGGGTTTGTTGACAACAGAAGAAGGCTCCTCGGCAACAGCGGAGGAGACAGCCTTGGTGGGAGCGGAGAGAACATCGCTGACAGCAACGGGGACAGTGACAAAGGAGGGACGGGGAGCACTCTCAGGAAGAGCGACAGACTGCTCGGCAGATTCTTCAATTGCCTTGGCGGTGGTTGGCTTAGCAGCAGCAACAGTAGAGCTTGCAACAGAGGGCTTGGAAGCACCAGCATTGGCAGACTTGGTGGCAGCCGGCTGAGCAACTGCAGTGGAAGCCTTGGAGGCAGAAGAACCAGAGCCGGAGCCACTACCGTTGGACATACAAGCGAACGAGATCTTCTTCACGTCCGCAGCCTGAGCAGGACCATCCAGTGACCAGGCCATGTTGACGTAAGGCCAGCAGATACGACCATCAGACATGGTAACCATGTCACCAGCAACGTAGGTATCATCCGAAGTGATGGCCTGGCCAATCTTCTTGCCCTTGCTGTCAACTGCTTGGAACTTGGTACCGGCAAACTTGCCACTGCAGCCCATGGCTTCGTTCTCGCAGACGGGGTTGGAGATCTCCTCCCATGACACGAGAGCAGTGGAAGCATCGAAGGCAGCAGCGTGTGCATTGGAGCAATCGTTCGCACCGTCGGTGATCCAGTTGACCTGGCTGTCGCCATCCTTGGCACCGACTTCAGAGGTGGCCTGCTCACCAACAAGAGTCTTCTTGTCAGACATGACAGCGATAGCGACATTTCGGTTGGTGGTGCGCTGCTCAGAGTGGGTGTAGCCGTCACCCATCCACTCGTTGGCAGTAAGGTCGATAGCGCCACGTGAGACCCAGGAGAAGATGTAAGAATCGGAGCCAACAAAACGAGCCAGAGAGCTGTAGGAACCACCCATTCCGCCCATGGGCTCGTTGCTGGCGCCATTGATGACATGCTCGTTAGAGACTTTGACACCGTTATTGCTCATACCCTGGGTCTCGGTGTTCAACCAGATGGCTCCCTGATCCTCAGCGCAAATAGAGGCGAAAGGAGGTTCGTCGGCAGCCTCGAAGGCGATACCGGTGTTGTGGGAGCAGCCCCAAGAGGAGGAAGCACCCTGAATCTCCTCAACCTTACCATCCGGGTTGATGTAGCGGATAGCATCGCCGAAGTGACCAGAAGCAGAGCCGCTGTACGAGGTAACGACGATATAAGCGGCGTAGTATCCAGCCTTCTCAGAGAAGACAAGATCACCGTTGATATCAGGGGAGGCAAGAGCATCACCCGAGAAGCCGGAGCCACCGAGAAGTGTTCGGAAGGCTTGCTTGCCGTTGGTGTACTTGTAGATCACGGGAAGAGGATCCTTGGCCTCTCCAGAGACGACTTCGTTGGTAAGAAGGGCGAAACCGTCGTTGTGAGCAACGAGACCACCAGCTTCTTTACCGTCCTTGATCGTGACAGGAGTACCAACGGCAGCGAAGGTCTTGGGATCGACGCCCTGAATGTGTACGCCAGTACCGCTGGCATCGAGGTAGGCGAGGAACGCGGTCTTGCCATCTGGGGAGACGGCAAAGGGAGTTCGTCGATGGTGGGGGAGACCAGTCCAGTAGGCCTCCTTAACGGGGTTAAAGGAGCTTCCCAGAGTGAGAGTATCGACGTGATTCTCGAGCGACGACGAGGTGAGCTGAGCAGCTGCCAGAGCCAGTCCAGCAGCAAAGGTCAAGAGTCGCGACATCGTGATGTTGGCTTTAAACGAGAGTATTGTCTTAGAATAATGATTGAAAGAATGAATGTAGTTGGCGCAGAAACGAGCGTAGAAAGCAAAAAGAACGAAAGTGATTGGACTTGACTCCAGGTCAGTCTAACAAAGCCAGCATCAAGTTGAAGGTATCTTTGCTTTGATTTCTCGAGCGAGATCAATTCTTTTTAACAGAATGTTGATCTTTGTGCCCTTCTACCGCTCGCCGATCGCCAGTCAATTACATAATGTCCCCGGTCTTCCGAGCAAAAAAGTACGCGGACAGAGACCGCGTATTGAAAGAATTTCAGTGCTCGGCGCAGCCTGAAACTGGTACTCATTTTAAAATCATACGGGAAATGGATCGCGTGCTTGAGGAAGCCGAGTGGGAGAAACGGGTCGTCGGATACATGATTCCTACCTCGATGAAAGCAACAACACAGCGACGATGGAACTATTTATTATATCCATTTCAATATATATGGGTCTCATTATTCAAGTCTGTCTCATTTTATACTTTTTGATTAACATCTTGACGTCCATCAGATAATGTGCTAGAATAATAAATCTCCAAGATTGATAAGTCGTTTATCCCACTTGGCTCCGCGCTTGGCACTCGGCCTCTTCTGTCCCGAGGTGCCGTACCGCCGATCACCGGGATGTCGCCCGATGACACATGAAACAGGATGTTTGGTTCAAATTTAAGCCTCGTTCCCAGACCACTTAAATGTTTCCAGTGACTCCGTGCTTATAACACAAGCCCTGTGGTTTCCGGTGGGTTAATCCCGCCAATCAAGGAGCCAGTAGCGGACCCTTTCTAGACCCCGAGCTATTCCGTATCTTTCATGACTTTGCGATGGCGCCAAATGTACTTATATGCTGCCAAGTGAGTGGTGTTTTTCCTAGCGCCTCAACTATCTACAAGTCTCTGGTAGACATTTTCATTCGTTCTTTTGCGCGTCAATACTTTCACTCGTTACCCACTTTCGTTAATCTGTTCAGTCAATTCGTCATCATGCGTTTCACTTCCACCGTTAGTCTTGCAACTGCCGTTGCCGCTACTGCAGCCCATTCCTTCGACGCAGCCCAGTCTGACCTCGACGGCTCGGTCTGGCAGTCCCTCTCGCCGCTCAACGCTCGGTCTTGGACCAGCGTTCCCCGTAACCGTCCCACAAAGCGACAGTCTGGTTGGAACCCTCCCTCGAACCTCGCCGGTGCTCTCAAAGAAGTTTGGGATCACGAAGTCGAAACCTACACCGACGCTCTTGGTTTCAAAAACTACGGCTGGGACCAAGTCATTGCTGGAAAGGGCCAGCTTAATGTCTGTGTCCGATGGGAGTCCAGTGCTTCTGTCACAGCTGAGCAGCGTACCAAGGTTGCTTCTGCCCTTCAAGACTCCTATGCTAGTTGGATGAAGTGGGTTTCTGGCTGGGACAACTTCCCTTACGAGGATGTGAAGATCAATGTAGTCGGTTGGGCTGTCAAGGATAAGAGCCTCCTCCAAGGCTCCACCGACGGTCTCGACATTTACACCGATACCGACGCTGAAGGCATTCCCCAATGCTCTGAGAAGTGCGGTCACTTCTTCCACCAGGACGGCGATTACAGCCAGTGCCCCGGTGGTGCTGAGCGACACTACGATAATTCTCTCTGGCTCACCGACGGTATGCAGGGTGGTGCTGGAGGTGATTGGGGTCAACGCATCGGTCGCGAATACTTTATGGAGCTCCTTGGTTCCAAGAACATCCACATCCTGCAGCACGAGATTGGTCATACCTTTGCTCTCGATGACTTCTATGACTGGACTCCCACTGGTCAGGACAAGTTCATCATGCTTGCTGGCTCTGCTGCTGAAGTCACTGACTTTGATGGTTGGATGCTTCGAAACTGGTGGTACGAGCTGTCCCGGGAACGTGGCTGGCAATCCGGTGCGGGTACTAAGGCTGTCACTGCTAAGCCTACCACTTCTGCTACTAAGCCCACCGCCTCCAAGGCTACTGCCGCCAAGCCAACTACGACTGTCAAGAAACCCACTGTTCAGACTACCGCCGCCGAGGCTAACCCAAACGCTGAGTCTGGCGTCACTGCCGCTGCTTACGCTCAGTGTGGGGGCGGAGCTAGTTACACTGGTCCTACTAAGTGCGCTTCTGGCTTCAAGTGCACCAAGCACAACGACTGGTACTCGCAGTGCATCTAAAGCACACATTGAGATCTCTGGAGATCTCAACTTCATTGTAGATATCTTTCTAGCAGCTGATGGTTTCCTTCCAAGTCGCTGTTGCTTTTGTAAATACCTAATTATCTACCCACTTGCATCTCATTTTGCCGTCTGCTATGAAAGCAGTTTGTCAACTTCATAATGACACTGTAATTTCGTAATAATGCTAGGTCTTCTTGGCCTTACAGCTTCGGTGACACATGCATACTCTGGTGTGGTGCGCCTCACTAGACATTCCACTAGTCTGAAGCTCTGTGAATACTGCATTCGAGGGATGTTCCTCGGATCTCGGGGGGAACTGGGACTGGGGCGGCAGAACAACCCAGCCAATGTTAGCCCTGTATTTACTCAACTTGCATTACCTGGACTTCCAAGCCAGCCCCTTCAAACAGGTCAAGCAGACACGGGATATGCCGTTGATGTCGTCTTACATCCTGAATTGGTAAGGTGGTTGGTGTGGCTTGAAGACCCCTTGCAAAGAGAAAGGGGTGAATGCCCAGGCTTCCACGACACAATGAAAGGTGGGGCACGTAGAGTAGGAGATGAAATAATTTGATCATCGTATAAACTAGGATTGAGGCTACGCGTTCTAGGGCGCCCTAAGTCTTAAAGTGTGAGTTTTCTGTCGCCCACACCGGTAGACTGGGCGCATAACGGCGGCTGTCATTAGGTCGAGACTGCGGATTTCCTCGGAGCACCAAGTGGAGTTTTCATCTGATCTTATCAATCGACGGGGCCTTTTAGCTCTGGGGCATCCCATCCTGAAGTATCCTGTAGTATCCGCGAAGCTCCCAGATGACGTCAAGTCTCAACGGTGAATTTTGTGTCCCATTTTTCATAGACTTGACCAATAGCTGCTGCTTGATTTTCTTGTCGCAGATCCAACACGGACGCTACACTTTTCCAGCCTAGCGTCGGGTTTTTAGACTCTCAGACGAGGTTACGGTCCGCAGGCACCCCGGCGGCCCGAAGATTAACCAGGACACAGAAGCCTGCCGACAAGAAAACTTAGATATGCTTATCAGGCACTAAGGCTTAGGGTAGCTATCCTAATCTTGATGACTCAACTAAGTGTTGGTCCTTTTCCAACCAATCTGACACTATTCCAGATGGCGCAGCTCGGATGAGAGTAAGTGGGGTCCATCCTGGGATGAGACTACGAGTTCTGGAACGTCGGGAATTTAATGATGAGGATATTCATGTCAGGTCATGGGGCGGCAAGACTAACCCACTTCCTGTTCAAGCAAGCACCTCCAAGCGAGGTGGAACCCGTCGATCAGGACTACGTATTTGTCTGGTAACGTTACAAAATGTATGGATGGGTTCCACCTGACACGTGGGTTTAGCGCGCTCATGACGCGTTATGCGACTTCCCAAGCCGAGGATCTTACCCTACAACCAGAGCAACAAAAGACAGAATGAAGGCTTGGACTATCTCTTAGTATGTTCAACACATTATCTGTATACTTAGCATATAAATGGAATATGCCATGGTTGATTGCTGAAACAAGCGATTCTTAGTTAAGCGGGAAGCTCGTTGCATCCTCGATAATGTGTGTTAATGAATAAACAATATGAGGCAATCCAATTTCACCACGCCTATGATCCCTGGTGTGTTGAGCTTGCCAAAGCACATCTAAAAAGCCAGCGGTAAAAAGCCAACACTTTGAGTCATTCTGGTATCGAAACCAATAAGACGAGTAACACACTCTCAATACAAAATCCATCAACCACGCTGCGGGGTCGACCAGCTGTGGAAAGATATCTTATCACAGCTTATCTTATCAAAATCTTATCTAATCACTAGCCATCACCAAAAGGCGCCATGATCCTTAGGCGGAAGAACAAGATGAACGGGACCTTGATACAGTAGTGCAAGGTAGCTTAAAACAAGATAAACTTGCAAATCTAAGCCACGTCTCCTTTTACGCACCTCAGTCGTTGCAGATCAAAGGTGGAACGGACCAGGCTGGCGGGTGCTGATCTTGTCGGACCGACGACCAGAGCAGTTACCAGCCACACACAGATCACCAGCCACGCAAAGGTCACCAGTCTCACCCGCATTCCAGCGAAGAGAACGTCGCGATCTCCTCATTTCCACATTGGAGGAACACTTTATGTTACAGCAAATACACACTGAAATACAAGAAGACACACCGGACCACATAAAGAATGCAAAGTCCAAGACGGAAGCATCTCATTACGTCATGATAGGAGAGTGCTCATGTTCGGTCGGACTGCGGTTGGGCGGGCACTCGTCGAGAACAAGATCAATCAATTATTTACTTAATTTTCCCTTAAGGATATGTCTTATTAGTATCAAAAACATTCAATCTGCACGCACAAACTAGGCCAGGGAATAAGAGTATCAAGTTATACAGGGGCCTAGGCTGAGCATCACGAGCGTGGAGCCAACTTATATTGACATGTCAAGGTGGTGATGGAGTGGCAAATTGATGGAGAATCAAGAGATGCGAGAATGTATGATACAAGAACCCCAATATCCTTGCTCCTCCCGCGATCGAGCTACTTCGGCATCTCGCTCGAGCCCAAAAACAAAGATTGGCTGGTCAGAGCCCGTTGTTCTCCAACCTCAAGAGAGCCTCCAACTGCGCGATCCTTTCTTCGCGTTGTGCGATCGTCTCCTCCTAGTATGCGACCCTCGCGCTGAGCTCTGCGATGCTTCCTTCAAGATGCTCGCGGATATGCCTCATTCGGATGTCGTGCTCCGCCCGTTGGATGTGACCGGCGTAACTGGGAAACTCTTCCATGAGAGCCTCCTCGGTCAATGCGAGGCTTGATGCATCGGTTGCTCTTGCATCGTAAGGGGGTGATCTCTGGGCGGGACTTGGGATAGGGGGTGGTGCCATGCCGGGTGTTGCTTGCGGATAGCCAGAGAGTCGCCGTTAGGGGCCGTGGGATATGGTGGTGATGGATGTTCGTGAGCTGCCGGGAGCCGGCAAGCTGGTTTTTGAACGGGACAACTTCGCCAAGGCTGTTGGGACGCATCTCCCTGATATCAGCGTTCTCGAACTTCCACTGGGCGCGCTTTGCCCAGTTTGTAAGACGGACATCTTTGAACGCCCATCGTGGGCTTACGATAACGGGCACGCTGTCGGTGATCGAGTATTGATGGTATCGGGTCTGCCGGTATCTGTTTGTCGAAACGTCAGTTGCGCGCTCTGCCGTAAGACATGAGGGGAGATGTTCGTACCGTTTGTCGTTGCCATCACCGCCAAGAAGTTGGTTCAAGACATAGGGCGACCACGATCGGCGCCAGCCTTGCCAGAAACATGGTTGGCAAGCTTCTGGGTGGTTGGAGCGATGATAAGACGCCCCTTCCAACAAACCAATTCTGCATGCTCCTCGCCAGATAGGGCCGTTGGATGAAGGCGCTTCGGTAAAGCAGGTTCCAGGGGAGATCGTTCTCGATGAAACGTCGCTGGACACTGAGATCTTTGTATCTCCCCTCCAAATCCATCTCTGAGAGGACTCGTTGGGCAGGTATTTTCGTCGAGTGATGAGGCGGGCTGCCCAGTGCTTCGGATGTCGGAGTGAAGTAGTTCAACCAAGCGCGAGCAAACGGAGGGATGCCCATCGGGACGGCGAGTTGCTCGTGATGGTAGGTGTCTGACTCATGGTGGCCTGGGCATTATCGCTCGTGAGGTGTGAAGATGAAGGAATGAAGAGATTGGGAAGAGGAGAGAAAATATTTTGCTGCTCTTCTCTAAACCTGCCTCCACTTTTGCGTAAAACAAAGAATATACAAAATTGTAACCGGGTTACAGTTGGCTGCCAGTGCAATGCAAGTGCAACCGATAACTGCAAAGCCTGGTATAATTCGCTAATGTTCAGAGATCAATATCGGTAGAAGAAAGCAGAAGACCAGATAGAGACCAGAAAGAAAAGGAGTTCTCAACACTTGCCGCATCTGAGCTGTACTCGAGAGTCATGGGGGAAGGCCCGGCTGGGGTGGCACTGAAGGGTTGTGGCTCATTGCTTCGGTCACCCTTTTACTCTATACGCGTATTGGCTTAATTGTGCGAGGCTGTCTAGACCCTGAACCCTGCCACTAAACGCATACTAGCTCGGGCAGTGCTACGCTAGGTGTCTTCTCAGTGTAGGAAATCCGCGGCATATCAAATGTCCGCACTTGGGGCTTTCTTTAGTGCGCATCGGACTTAAGCGCCAAGCCTTGCCATCTTCCGTTGTTACGTTGCCTGACTGGATCAGCACCAGTCTACTGGTAGTTTTTCAAGTCCGTTGGGAGGACTTTCCAGCTGGGAACCGGCGGTTTGTACAAGTTTGTGACAGGTTCCAAGTGATGTCTTCTGGAGGAATATTATACATACACATTGCGTCGCTACTATAAGCACCTAACTTCCACTCACTCGACCTCGGCACAAGCCAAAGCCTTACTGAAACCCTGTGATCGCCTTGACGAACCTGGTACTCGGCTTTCGGCACTTGCCTAGCAGCATGGCTGTTTCAGATGAGCAACCGTGCCTCTAGAACTACTCCATTGTCTATTGTATCGGAACGAACCATTCGTGGAGGAATCACAGATGAAAGCGAAATGAGAGAAGGACCAAGGTCTCGAACGGTCGACAGTTGTACTCGAGATTGTTTGTCAAATTTCAAAGGTGGACAATTAGATTAGCTTCACGATAAGTTCATAGCGGGTGCTTTTTTGCTTTATATAACTAGGACATATCTCAGTCCATGCTATAGCTGTATCACTCACTCATTCATTCTTTACTCATCCGTTTGTTTTCCAATTTCTTCACAAGGGATCTGGTATTCCTTTCTTTCACCACATTCGTTTCCCCACTGTTTACATTGCGTTTCTCCGTCATGCGTCTGCTCAACGCCTTTGTAGCCATCGCGGCAATTATCCCATCAGCTTTCGCTGCTCTACCAACCGTAGCGGAGGGCTTCGCCTCCAGCACCACAGGTGGCAAAGGTGGCCAGGTCGTTCGTCCCAAGAACAACCAGGAGCTTGCCAATTATCTCAAGGATAACACTGCTCGCATCATTTACTTGGAGCGAACCTTTGACTTCAAGGGCTCTGAAGGTTCCACAACCGAGACTGGCTGCGCCCCCTGGGGTACTGGCGCTAACTGCCAGCTGTCTATCAACAAGAACGACTGGTGCACAAACTACAACCCAGGTGCAAAGAAAGTTACTGTCAAGTATGACAAGGCTGGCCTGAACCCTCTCATGGTTGGTTCAAACAAGAGCATCATCGGTGTCGGCTCTAAGGGTGTTATCAAAGGCAAGGGTCTTCGTCTCGCCAATGGCGTCAAGAATGTCATTATCCAGAACATCCACATCACCGACCTCAACCCATCTCTGGTCTGGGGTGGCGACGCCATTACTCTCGATGGAACGGACAACGTCTGGATTGATCACTGCACCACGTCCCTCATTGGTCGTCAGCACATTGTTCTTGGTACTGGTGCCAGTGGTCGCGTTTCTATTACTAACAACAAGATTGATGGCCTCAGCAACTGGTCTGCCAGCTGCAACACCTATCACTACTGGGCTATCCTTTTCCTTGGAAAGAGCGATGTAAGTCTACAACTTCATGCAAAGGATATAGTTGGATCATTCACTAATAACTCACAGATGGTTACCTTCAAGGGCAACTACATGTACCACATCTCTGGTCGTGCCCCTAAGGTTTCCGGCAACACACTTCTTCACGTCGTTAACAACTACTTCTACGACATCTTCGACCATGCTTTCGAGATTGAGGAGAACGGTCAAGTTCTCGCCGAAGGAAACATCTTCCAGAACGTCAAGAACCCTCTCAAGACTGGCACCAAGGGTCGCCTCTTCACTGTTCCTACCGTTGGCTCAGCTGGTGTCTGCAAGGCTGCCCTCGGTCGTGCATGTGAGATCAACGCCTTTGGAAGCTCTGGTACTTTCCCTGGCGACGACACTGGCTTCCTCGGCAACTTCAAGGGCAAGACTATTGCTTCTGCTGCAGCAGCTTCAAGCGCTAAGAATGCCATGACCAAGGCGGGTTTCGGTGTTGCTTAAATGTCATATTAGCATGTAAATATCTGGTGTTATTCTCTTCTTAGTGGTGGCAGGATTATTATTTCTATATATATTGAAAAGCACTGCAGCGCAGGCAGATTTGATATTTAGATTAATCATAAAGAACTTCTTCTTGGGTGTTTTATCCAAGTAGCCGTCTTTCTGAATCGGTATCTCGCAGTGTTCACACCGTTTGATCGGAATCTCAACTTCCAGTCAACACTTGATGCGATTGACGCGCAAGTATCACCTGAACGGCCTCTTAACATAGAAGCGTCATATTTGGGATGTAGTCGAGCTACCAAAACAGTCAGAAAGACTTCACACGCAGAGCTCAAAATATAGGACTTCAGTCAAGCCAAAAGGTTGGAAGTTGCATCGATTTTAATGCTACCAAGGAATGTGTCCCGGAGTTCCAAGTCCATTTAAGCACTTCCAGTGAAGCAATCAGTGGCACAAAAAATAAAACAGAGTCTTAGTCGGCCAACGGAAGGTAATACATCAGTGCCTCGTGATCCTGTGGCCCGGACATCGACCGTGGCTTTAGGCGCAACCTAAGTCACCAATGCCACACCATTGTTGTTACTTGTTCAGGACGAGGAGATGTGACTGCGAGAACATCCAAGGCTACGAATCGAGCGACATGCCAGACATCTGCATGGGAGGCCAACGATAATTGACCAACTGTGGATCTTCCAGCAATGATAAATGTTGGATATGGCGAAGCAAGTGGCAGCCTCGACCTCACTGCGTCCGATGCCAATGCGAGTATTTCATTCATTGAAGGGAAAAAAAAAAAGGGAAATTGAGGGGATGTATATCTTGTTGTAACGTTGGAAAGACTTTTGGCTATTTTTGTCAGTTTTGCCTCTGCTAAGACAGTAGTTCGGCGACAAAGGTAATGGACTGGTTGGCATGAGCTGAACCCACGATCAAAAGTGTTATTTCATTAAATACACATCGCCCGGCATCTCATCGCCACATTTGTCACAAGCAAACCGCGAATGGAACTGCTGGGAGGGTCATAGCCGGCAGTGGCTTTGATTATTTCAATGTCAGAGGCCGAGATGAAAATTGCAAGGCTATGGAAGGCGAATAGATGATCTGTTCGGTTTCGATGTCACATTAAGTCGGCTACCCTGTCTATCTCAGCTGATCTAATGTCACGAACTCCAGCCAAGACATCTATCAAGGTCTTGACAATAACATGCCTCACGTCAAGGCCACTTTTGTCGAACACCGGAGAGAAACGGATGGTGTTATTATCTACAGGTCTCAGAGACTCGACACGATCCAGCAGGAGCTCCCTGAGAAGAGTATCCAGCGTGGCGATGCGGATAAGATGAAGCCTGATAACCCTCATGTTGATATGAATCACCGTCTCCACGTCACTTCTCTCTCGAGAAGGCTCTCAACAAGCTCACAACTAAGGAGATCGTCACAGCACAGGCCTATATCTGGCTACGCAAAGTCGCAAACTAACCTAGCCGGTCGAGACCGGATGTGCAGTGGCGAAAGCACTGGCTCAATTTGCTGGGTAGCCACTTAAAACTGAGACGATGGATACAAGCGCGATAAAGAGGTGGAGAAAGGAAGTTCTGACACCAGTGATGCTGACACCAGAAGACCAGTGACTTGCAATGAAACGTTTAGTGGGTGCAATCTATTAGAGTTCAGCCACACATAAAAGCGAAACGGGAAAGGATCAGGGACAGAGAGGCAACTGTGTTGGAAGCTATTGTGACGAAAACTTTAGTGACAATGAGTAGGGTGGGAGAAACGAAGTATCGTGATTATGCTGAATCAATTGTTTTCAATTGTCGGGACCGAAGCTGTATGGAAAGGATTGTAATTAACTTGTCGCATCGTGACAACCGCCTTTTTATTCATAGTGGAAATGATAGGTCATTTGTATCAATCTTAATCGGTTCTGAAAAAGATCGATCAAGATCTCTGCTCCATAATCGATGGGACTGCATGTGCTTGACGAGTCAGTGGGAGATGAGAACCGACGGCAATCGGCTTACTATGTAGGAACTAAACAGTTTAGTCCAACGTGAATGGCTGGTAGCCAGCCACTAAACCGAGCCCGCGTTACACTATGATCTAACCAGACAAGCTCTGGAAAGCTCCGAGACCATGGGTTGGAGGAGATCCGGGCCTTGTCTACTCAAGGACTAGTCCACACACCACTGAGAAGACTCAGTGTTTTCATTTTGTTAGTAGGCCACGATGGAACAGACTTGCATTAGTGCATCTTCCTGAAGCAAAGTTCAGTAAGTCTTGCACGGGATAAAGGAAGGGTCGCCTCCTTTCGCCTCCTGTCTTGTTACCCACTGACTGTTCTTCTCTTCTTCTTTTCTTTTTCTCTTTGTATTAACTTCTAACCATCATGCCGGTTTCTGAAGACCGGCCGTCATTCCTTGTCGAGGTTTGGACCCTCTATGGCATTGGTACCTCGATCGTCTTCGCCCGATTCGCAGTGCGTTTGAAAACGGTCGGATTCCGCGGATTACAGGGCGATGATCTCTTCTCCGCTCTCGTACAACTTTTCTACACAGTCGATGCCTTTACCGTGCATTTGATCTGTATGTATATCAAAGAATTTGACGAGACATACACTGACTCTATCTAGATTATTTAGGCACGAACATCGAAGGCGGCGTCGCAGCGCAAACACACAGTACGTCGAACGAGAAGCGATAACGAGTAAATACTACAATGCTGATCTTTACGAAGCCTTGACCGCGGACGAGCTCGACCAATACACGAAGGGTTCCAAACTGCAACTTACAGCCTGGTATGCTTACACGGCATTAATTTGGTGCCTAAAGGGCACGATGTTGTGCTTCTTTTCTCGCATGACAATTGGTACCTGGCACAACGTGTTCGTCAGATCCGTCTCTATCATTTCTGCTGTCTCTTATGCGGCTGTCTTTCTTACAGTATGGTTCTCAGCCACGACGCAGTGAACTTTGCTAATGGGATATTAGATCACTTTTGGATGTTTTCCATATCAACATAATTGGCAGTAGGTTCGATACTCGAGCTATTACGTTCTTTGCTAATTTGCTATAGGGTTCTGCCACAGCCCCCATGTTCGTACAATGACTCTTCTATTTGACAGGTCACTAACATACAGAACAGCAAAATGTACCTTGAAGATGCAGAACTTCTTGGTCACTACTGTACTCAACGTCTTGTTAGTAATAACCACAATAGGTCTCATTTCTAGTCTCTAACTGTGGTAGGACTGACGCTCTAATTCTTTGTATTCCTCTGCCTCTTCTTTGGAAACTCCAAGTTCCCTTGCGCAAGTGAGTATCAGCACTTAACTGTCATTTATTTTCAATATTTTAATACGCTATAGAAAACTCGTCATCGGACTTCTTCTGTCCTCTGGCGCCTTCGTTATTGCAGCGGCCATCACTCGCGTTGTCCTCACCCTTTCCGCCAACCCTTCTGCTCTTACGATCAACTCATGGGGCGTACGTGAGACAATTGTCGGGATTCTCACTGTTAACATCCCGATTCTCCGACCGTTATTCACGAAGGCCTTCTGGACGGGCCAGTCTTTGACCGAGATTAGTTCCTCGTATCGAGCAACAGGTCGATCCCGAGGTACTCGTGCCGACGCGACGACAGACTTGGGCCCTTACGAGCTTACGCCAAGTATCAACGAGGGAGGCAAGCCAAGTGACAGAGGAAGCCAGGAATCCATCGTCCCAAAGAACGTAAAACTGGCTGATATTGTTGTCTCAAAGTCGTACAATGTCTCGCACGATAATCGTATTGACAACGGGTCCTGGTACGGTGATCGAAATGGAGCGTCCAAGGCCTCTGTGCATGTCGACTCATCTGTATAAAAGTATTTCTCTGTATAATAGTATATAACTTGGGCTAGGCGTGAGATAAATCGACGGCGCTAATGTGCCATACAGAATTCACCACCCACGTCCCGTATCGCCTTGTCTCGCTTCTTGTCAAGTACAAAAGCCCAATGCAACCGCAGAACGCCGGATAACTGACCTTCAAAAAAAAAATTGAATAGATAAATAGACTCAAGATGAAGAGTATGAGCTATGGATTCATACTACTGAGGCGAAAAGTAAATACTAAAATCTTGTTTAAGGAGAAGAGGGCGATTCACAATGAGCCATAAGTGGAATGTACAGATCTATTTTCAGCCACCAAAGTTAGTGCTGGTTAAGGAATTCTCCACTGTGGGATGCTGTCTACTGTAATCAGCTGCAATAATGCAAAGTCCAGAACTTAGACCTCAGAAAAATCCATATTCTATTTGACGTGCCCAAGTCTGCTATCTACTTGCGATTCAACCTTATGTAAGTCCAAGTCAATTTCTCTTTGCGTCCTAGAGCCATGCTAACCACTGCCCGATAGACGGATATGGAGGTTTACGCACACCTATCAGCACCAATGTCCAGTAATCCAATCCTCGCGCTCTACTTCCCATTCTCCTCGGCGATCTTTGATCTTGTCCATAAGGGTATCGACTGCATCAAAAGCTTCTTCCCGTCGGAAGACATTAGGCCATCCACAGTCCCGATAAAGCTGTCTGATATACTGAATATCCAGATCCGTTCCCCATTCGTCGTCCTGTGCAATGACTTCTCCCTCTGTGACCCTTTGTCCTTCGGGTAGCTCATTGACGTCTATCACCTCGATCGTAAGTCTTCCTCGGCCGGGAATGAGGTCAAGGCTAATATAGGCTTGTTTCAATGCCTCCAGGTACTCTTTGAGATCAACTGGCTCAGGGTCGCCCTCCCTGTGAGCCTCCTCGATGATCTCTCCATCTCGAGCATTGAACCATATATGACGACTCCAAGTTTCATGGCCAAGGGCAAGAGGGAAAAAGTCATAGAAGTCCACGATGGTATCTCGTCGGTTTGACCATGCCTCGTTGCTCCATTGAACTCTCCAATCCATTACACTTTTGAAGTAACGCTCAGGTAGAGTTGGAAAGTCGATGAAGCGAGATTTGAAGTGGATATACGATTTACAATCGTTGTCAAAGTAAGGAATGCGCTTCATAACTTCACGGACATGATCTGACCTAGCTAGATAGTCCAGCAATGGATCCAGGCCGGGCCAGCCCTCAGGTGGCGGGGTCTTGAGATACTGTGCATCGTAGTGCAATGTTGTCAGAAATCGGTAAAAGTCCAGAAGGATCTCAGACACCTCTGTAGGGGAGTATGCCTCAGGTGAAACAGGCATTGTTGTTCCTGATTACTTTGTTGCGCTTGCTGGTGTTCGTGGTTGAAACTATAGGACAGATGGCCAATACCAATAAATGGGAAGTGGCGGGGTTTTATATATGGTAAATTCTACCATTGCGGCCTCAGGTGTAAATCGAGCAAGGTACTAGTACATTGGCTTGTAGGGTAATAAGATCCAAATGGAACCGATAATTTTGATGGACTATTTCTTGCCACGCTGTCAAGTTGGATTTAGTTGAACTTTGCAGCAGTGAGATTATGTCAAAGCGAACAATTATGCTTATTGTAGTTTTATGGGTGGCATCTTGTGAAAACCCAATCAATACGATAAACACAATACGACTGCACAATTCAAACGGGCAGAATTTCTTAATGCGCGGCGAAGCTGAATGTATTACATGGTACACAGTCCAAGTTTACTAGCGAAGATCGACACAAAATGTCTAAAGTACCCAGCTAAATGTGATCAAGGGTCACCGTTCTTGGTTTCCCCAGGGCCCGGATTGGGTAAGTACTTCTGAGTATAGTCCCAAACCTTCGCCTTCGGATTCTTAATGTACCACTCGTCCAAAGACAACAGGGCGAATCCAGGGTCAGACTTGGCAGCCTTCTTTGGCCAACACCCATTGTCCCAAATGCCATCGTCCCTGAGTTTGTTACCGACAAATCCAGGCTGGTCGAACTCGTAGACCAAGTTGAACTGTGGCCGTATGTCGATCTCGACCTGTACGTTTGTTTTCTTGTGGTTTCCGTTCGTCGCCCACCTTCCCTTCTTGCCTGCCATCACCATATCATGGAATTCCTTCTGAGACAATCCTTTAATGGCGTCAACAAAGCAAAAACCTCTCCAATAAGAAGCAGCTCCCCTATTGTGTCCCGCGTCCAGGAAACGCATTCGCTGTCCCCTCCTGTCCTTGCCAGCTTGTTGATAAGTGTCTGAATCCTTTTCTATCAGATAAGCAGGGGGCCATTCGTCCATATCGCAGTCTTCGGTATCCCGAAGGTTTTCATCTTTCCAGCCTTCGCCTTTATGCTCCGCAACCCACGTTGAAGTTGCCTTAGGGCCCTTTCGGACCCTTGATGGTTTCGCTGCGCTCTGTGGGCATAGCAATGTTGACCAGTGTGGATTGTTGCTGTTGGCGGAGCTGTAGTGGTAGCAGGCCTGCTCGTGCTCATTCCTACAGGTTCTCGTAATATCTGTGGTTTTGGCGTTTGCCACGTATGTCATGGTAGTGATAACCATGTCTGTAGTCACTGTATTGTCGTTTTTATCGCATGAGACGAACCGAAGGGTGTTACGTGGTACACCGGTTTGTTGCGTTGCCAGGGCCTGAGGAACGGTGCACAACGGCTTGGGCTTGGGCGTCGGAGTTGGATTCGGTTTCCCACCGCTAGGAGGTTTATTACCGCCGATAGGTCGAGGAGCAGAGCGATCGGTTGGGTTCCCGTCGTCACCCTTTTTGCCGCTACCCTTCTTGATGTTCTTGGGAGTTCTATAACTGGAACGACCGGTCGGGACCAGACTGAGGATATCAAAGACTTGCTTGAACTCATCAGGTACAAGGTCAGAACCTCCACAAGGACTCAGCCACCACTCAAAAGCTCCAGCAGGATCTTCGCCCTCAGGATAGACATAGTTGATTAACTCTGCCGCAGTAAGTAACATATCTGCTATCTGTCAGTACCTAGTTTGCCATTGAGGAGAAATAAAGACAGACCTGTTCCAGCGGTAAAAGCCCGACCAGCAGGAAAGAATTCCAGCCCGATATCAAGAATCAACTTGACAGACGACATCAAGAGAAAACAACCAATCTACATCGCTGAGTGAGTTGCGCGTCCAGACACAGATATCATGACCCACCTGTCCAATAGCCGGAAGTGCTTCGACGATCATGTCCATACCCAGATTCAACAAATAGTTATCGCAACTGCATTGTCCACCGATGATATCCAAACCAGTTGCTGGTTGCCTCTGCCAGACGACGGGCTCATCCAAAGGCCTCCAAGAAACACAGCCGTAGTTAGAAGTCCGCCCTTCTTCTTTGGCTTTGTCGAGGGTCGGTTGGCACTGCCTCTTGCACGACTCCAAACCTTCTTCCCTGTCGTTTGGAACTCGGTAAATGTAGCACATCCGGTCGTTCTCGTCTCGGGTCTTGACGGAATCCTCATCGTAGTCAGGTGGGACAGTAATCACTCCATTCGTTTCATCAACATCAACATCGACACTTCCGGAATTCGATGACTTCCTCTTGCAGACTTCGGAGGGGCAGTAACCGTATTTGCATGCAAACTTGCACAGCCGGTTCAGATCAACATTGAAAGGATCATCAGCCGACACCTCATCCTTATTCTTGACCTTGGGTAACTTGCGGAGTTTGCCTTCTTCCTGGCACGAGCAGATCGACTCAGGACAGAAGCCATACTTACAAGTGAAGTAGCAAAGATCAAGAGAGTCGTCCAGCATATCATCGCCGCGTATGCATCCATACCCAGACTCTGGAATAGATGGGGGCGCATTGAAGTCCTCATTTCCGAACCTCTGCAAGTCTACGGCCCAATCGATAGTGCCAGCAAAATTGAAGTCGGTCCAGATTACTCGTCGCTCCAACTTGTCATTGTCTGTCATATAACTGACGTAGTCACCTGTAACTCGTTAAACCTTGGACAAAATGTTCATGGTGAGCTTCATACCTTTGTAGAGTAGTATATTCGACTCAGAAGTCCGATCGTACATGGTCTCAATACCTTCGCCAGAAAGGAGGATCTCTTGGATCTCAGCGTTGGAAATGTAACCTCCTTCCTTAGTGCACCTGCCCGGAGTTGCGTCTGAGAGTGCCTTAGAACCAGTAAATTCGCATGTCGGCTTCCAACAGCCTGCCTTGGCCATGTGAAATGACCTTCCGTAGCTCGACTCGCCGACGAAGATCTTGTTGTTTGGCACACCAGCCTTTGTGACTATACCGCCTTGTTAGCAAAATTCCCTCATTGCAAGAGCCATCATCATACTCATTGAGAGGGCGTTTCGGGTTTCGGTCATGTTAACTATCGAATGTTAGCCCCGGCCACTGAAATAGCAACTGGGAAGATGTTACCATGGCTTCTTATACATTTGCCTGATGGACATTCATCAAAGGCGTTTGGATTGCCGTAGTCCCACTGTCCATGTAAATCGTACGTCATGTAGACGATGTAATCCACAACGCTAGAAATACGGTCAATCGGAAACGCCTTGAGATACCAATAGGATGCTGGAGCAGCAATTGAAAGTGACATATCCGGATCAAGCTACTGACGCAGGGTGGTAAGAAATCTCAGGTAGTTCAAGCCATCCGTCTTGGCCCCGATTGGCGACCCTCCGACCATGATATCCTCAGCCTGTTTTCGCCATCACATTAGCCACCGTAGTGTAGGAAGGGAAAAGGAAAGAAGAATGAAGAAGCGAAATTGTAGAAGGTGCAGAGTTAAGATAAAGAAATATAAGAGAGACAGAAATACTCACGCCTGGATATTCCCAATCAATATCAACACCATCAATGCCCTCATCCTTGGCGAATTCGGCAAGGTTGGTAGCAAATGTCTCCCGGTTGGTAATGATAGCATTGCGAATAATAGCGTACTTGTCGGGGGCTGTTGAGTCAGCCCAACCGCCGAAGGAAATAATACGCTTCACCGGAAGCTTCTTGAAATCGGCCCACTGGTCTTTGCCCTGTTTAATCACAGGTTTCCAGGTCTGTGGGTCAATAGAAGCAAAGGCCCAATGAATATGCGTATAGGACCCGTCTGTGTTAGCGTTCCTCGCCTTCAGCCACAAACACTCGCGATCAAAATTGAAGGCTTCATAATATCCAATCCTGCCGAACTGCTTCGGACGACCAGAGTTCTCCTTGATGTTGCGCCCGCAGTTGGAAACGCACGTGTTCTGAGACCCTTTGGCTTTACTTCCAGGGCCGCCCTTTTCGGGCTCATTGATAGTACAATGACCAGGAAAGACGCCGCAAAAGCCCCAGTTGCTACAGCAGGCTTTCAAAGGACAGGGATTTAGATCAGCGAGCGATACTGAACTGTCGGTTGGTCGCTTTGTACCCGGAACCAAAGGACCACATGCAGCGCCTTCCTGAGGCAGAGGCATGGGAGGCAATCCTGAGCTAAGGCACATGTTGTAACCGACAAGGAGGTCGGTGCAGTCCGTCCAAGCCCAAGTGTTCTTGTTCCACTTCTCAAGGTCCTTGACAGAAACGCTATGCTTCTTAGCCAAGGCAACACAAGTATCCCGTTCTTTGATGAGGTGGGTAGCACAAGTTCCATCAGGATCAGGTTTGGGCCCAGAAGG
The DNA here is from genome assembly GCA_013184325.1 of Fusarium luffae. NCBI lineage: Eukaryota > Fungi > Ascomycota > Sordariomycetes > Hypocreales > Nectriaceae > Fusarium > Fusarium luffae. Next base: position 40,340 of record JABCJV010000397.1, read on the forward strand.
TTTGTACGGATCACCGGCAGAGCAGCATACGTGATCCCCTTCTTCAAGAGAAGAACACAAGTCGGACTTGGGATTGAACTTGACAAAATCGGCTCCACGGATACCGCAGCGTCGTGTGAGTGCTGTGCAACTGTCTCCTGCTTCAACGGGAATGTGTTTACAGACCGCGCGCTTTTGAAGGATGTTGGCATTGACGAAACTTGCAAGTCTCCTCGCGAGACCTGTATGCTCTTTTGAGACCGAGGTTGAAGACATAGGTGTTGGTGTTGGTGTTGGCTCACCAGCAGCTGGGAAGACCGTGATACCAGATATATCGTAGACCTTAGCATTTGACAGTGATCGCGAAAGGTCAAAGCCACTGCCGACAGCAGACGATCCCTGACTCCATCGCAAGGTGGCCTTCTGAACAGCGGGAAGGTCACCAGTGGTATCCACAAAGATACCAAAGACGCGATCAGGCTTCCGCCCAGAATCATGGAGCTGGACCAACGTTTGATTGGAGATAGAGCCGGTGCTTCCAAGATGCTGCGAAAGAGATTCAAGCGCCAAGGAAGCCGTCCGTTTGCCAAGTCCGGGCCCAATATATAAGCCGGCGACAACTTCTCGATGATAAGCGAACAAGAAGTTCTCATCACAGTTGTCCTTCTCATCAAAGTACACCTTCATACCCTGGAGAACACCCATGGTGTTGGCAATCAAAGTCTTATTGCCACTGGAGGTTCGGCTGGTACCAAGACTGAGCTCGTCTTTGACCAAAGTGCCACCGACAATGCAAGCTGCAGAAGTTTTCAGACTACCACCCTCATAAAGGGTGGTGTCCTTCTTGGGGTTCTCAACAGTTGTGGTGATGTTCTTCCTGGTAGAACGCGACTTGGATTCGATGGTGCAGCTACGAATCAAGATGGTCGAATCCGCCCGGTCCAGTGGCTGCGAAACAGAGAGCTTAAGTAGCATTGGATCTGGGCAACGGTGAAGGCGTTCCACAGAAAGATAAGGGATCCAACTGTGAATGTTGGAATAGTCTGCACAGACCAGAGGGCAGTCGTGTTGATCAGGATGATAGGTGTTGATGTCACTAATAGGTGACGGATCATCTTCACCCGCTGGATCAACAGCCTGTGTGCCATCCAAGTTAATGGCACATTCGATCATCGTAGCAGCCCAAAGGAGCCACGCGAGAAACAATGACGATCTTGCCCAACTCATATTGTTGAAGGCAGCATATATGTGCAATGAAAAATAAAAGAATGACAGTAAATAATAGAAGGAAAGTCTGATACAATAAGAGAGAGCGATGCAGTAAGAGAGAGTGTTACTGCGACACAGTAAGATATCGTGTTGAGAGACACAAAGAGTGACAGTTGTAAAGAGTGTATGCAAACATTGATTAACGCAAGACTCAGTTCTATGAAAGAGGATCGCGTCTGAGTTTAATACCGGACTGACAGTTTAGGATTAGCTACAGAACATCGTTTGACTACAAGTCGATAGGTGGCAACCAGGAACTCCGCGACACAAAGCGAACGACAATGAACGTGAAACTACCAACAGCTGCATCAATGTGGACCAGAAAATCTAATTTTGACAGCAAGCACACAATTCCATGTCGCTTGGGTTCAAGAGTCCAGAGAGAGGCCTATGCTCAGGCCTGCTTAACCGCTCGGCCTAGAACTCGTAGCTGTAGTATGTCGCGTGAAAGAGCATCAAGCGAATCCCGATGCCTCATACCCCAACGGAGTTCGATAATGCATCCCAGAATCATTGCCTTCTCACTTACAACTATTCCCTCACGCAGGGTCAAGGAACAGAGCGTGACATTGATAGTGGCGTTAGCTTGGTGGCTGTTGGTCCAGGGTACTATATCCCTGGCCATGTCGTCCGAGCCCCATCTGTGCAGGGTCACACCCGCTTTAAAATGATGACCCGGAGTGTTGAAAACGGAAGGTTCTGCTCGGAGTGCTTGTGCGAGTGAAATTCTGGACCATCCCGGTGACACATGGTACGTTACATTGAAGGGTAATTGGCTTTATGCTCCACTACTGTGGATCAAACCCATGAACCAACAACATATGCTAACCAACATGTGCCAGAAGGACCCTGACGGGTCTGAAGAATTGCATCTTTTGGTTCTTTTGTAAATGCCGCTTTACAGGGACTACTTGATACACTACTTGTGGAGGTGGAGACGCATTTGACTTGTTGGCGATTGGATACTAGATGTGGATCAACCCTCGGAGTCGCGAATAAGAGCGAGTAGTTACTAGCAAGTAATTTTCACATGACAACGTGAATGAGACTCCTCACATCTTCTCAAATTCTTCATCAGGAGAACCTCTCAAGAAATTACTTCACTGCCCCTTCATCCTCAGCTCTCTATTCACACCAAGCACAGAGTCTGCTACAAGCCAAGTCTACCAAATTTGAACAGAATGAAGCTTTCTTTTGCTATCTTTCTCTTGCAAGGCTCAGCCACTAATGCCGCCATCTATGAGACCCTCTTCCCTTCTGCAAAGCCAACTACCTCGGACAACGACATCGATTGCATGTTCGAAGACTTTTACCCTATCTTCTCTGCTTTGACTCCCAACGGGAGCCTATCGACGGCTCTCCTGTCCTATGGCGATGAGTTACTCAAAGACTGCCCATTGACTGATGTGGACGTTATGGGCCTACCCACGTGCCCATATCCAGCACTGTCGGAATGGTGCTCCTTTAGTAATCACGCACCCAAAACCCTATTGCCAGCTTGGTCATCCTATGGCAGCTCAGCTTCGTCGTGGTGGTCGGAACACAGTTCATACGCTGTGAAATATGCCCACGTCTGCAAAAAGAAGTGGTTCAATGCTATGATTGGGGTTGTCTATGGCTCGGCTCGCCTGAACAACACCATCCATTGGGGTGAATGCTACGCACAAGCCCATGCCACCATGGACAGAGTTGCCGCTACACCAACTTCAACCACAAAAGCAACGACTGGCATGAAGGTTACCCCAACAGCACCCAAAGAGACCCAGGTCTCATCGGATGTTACTGAAGACAATTCGGAAGAGACTCAAGGAACCGCAAAGGAGGATCGCGGGGAAGAATCGAAGGGTAATCAGATCCAAGCTCGAGGAGCTGGTGTTTGGCTCATGGCTGGCGGTGGACTCGCCGCTGCTGTTGTTAACGACGCTATATGAGAATCTTATTGGAGTCACATTCTATCCGTAGCTTAATTACAATATCTCTTGCTTGCATGATACGTATAGATCCATGAATAATGCCACTTACATAGATCTTTGACACAATAACTCCCAATACTACGAGTAAAGTCAACATTTGACTTGAATCTTACTTTCAGCGTGTGCCTTGCGAGCTTGCCGCATGGGGGAGTTGACGGCGAATCATCGCATTATTCAAAAAGTCGTCAGAGCACAAAATCCCCTGAATGTGCGTCCTGTTTGGGGACAAACAGGATTGCCGAAATTCGCCATCCTAGCATGTGCTGAACCAGATTTCAAGGAATCCCTGCCCCTCGCTTTTGCCGTAATGCCAGACAACCACGTTCTTTTAAGCTTCTCCGGACTCTCCACTCATTGTAAATGATGATTGGTGTAACACGGACTGTTTTGAGGAGAGGGTTTGGCCCCTGATCAGTGGATCTCAAAACAAACCAATCGGAACTTGGGAGACGGACGAAACCGACGCCACCTGAAAGGTGACATCTTTCGTAGACTGACAACCAACAGATTTGAAAAGAACCATCCTACGGTTCCATGAAACACCTGCCATTATGAGTAAGAGACTCTCGTAAAGGCTTCGGCGTGGAGATGTAATCTCCCTCTGCAGCTCTTAGGTAACCTGGTGACATAGGCTAAATGAACTGTTGGTCGAACCACGAGGACCATGTACATGGTTAGTTGAAGCAAAGGGCAAGATTGCACGAGATCTTGTCATGCTTGCATCCACAAAGGTCCTTCAAACCGCAGAGATTGCGAGATATATCGCTCAGTGGTCAAACTATCAGCAGACGCGCCAAGAAATGGCAAAAGAAAGATACGAAGTTACTTCTGCTCTGTGGAAATTCATGTATTCAAAAGGTCGCTGAGATGCATCAAACTCACTGATTCGTATCACAAACACATCTTCGGTATCTCAGCTTACACCATGAGAAGCCTCGCCCACCTCTTGACTCTCACTGCGTTTTTGCAGACAGGCACCAGTGCAGTGATCGAGCGCCATTCTCGTCGGGACACTGCACCAGCCAACCCCTACGATGCGAACACTTCAGCAGACTGCACTTGGTGGTTTGATATGGATGGGCCCATAACTTGCGACGATCTGCTGGAAAGCAACATGATCACCATTGATCAGTTCCGCCGATGGGTCAGTTAATTCTTTTTCTGCTGTCCGTAAGCACACTACGTCTGACATATAGCGATTGTAGAATCCTTCTATCACGGCCAAGTGTGGCGGAATGACGGTCGGCAAGTCCTACTGTGTCGAAGCAATGTTCGAAAACGTTCCAGATCCTCAACCTGGAACTCCCACCAAGTCGAGCACCACGAAGCCTACCCAGAACACACCAGTTAAACCTTCCAATGGTACGTCATAACAGGGACACGGAGCGACGCCCCGAGCTGACGATTATGACAGGCGTCCAGACTCCACAGCCCTTGCAGCTTGAGGTTGTCGACAACTGCAAAACATTCCACCTTGTTGCGAAAGGCGAGACTTGCGCTGCAATCGCTGCGAAGTATAAGATTCCTATTGAGAAAGTCGTTGAATGGAATCCCAGCGTTCAAGACGGCTGCTCAGGTCTTTGGGCTGACGCATGGGCATGTGTCATGGCACTTGACTATGTCCCAGGTGGCGACTCACCTGCACCTTCACCCACCAAACCTTCCAACGGGTAGGCCACAGCCACCTGTTTTGACTTAATTCCCGCTTGCTAATTTGTGATATTCAGCGTTACTACACCCGAACCGACACAGCTTATCATCGTCAATAACTGCAATAAATTTCACTTTGTCAAGTCCGGCGAAGGCTGTGCCTATATCGCCTCCAAGTATTCCATCACGGGCGCTGAGTTCCTGAAATGGAATCCGTCGATCGAAACCGGTTGTACTGGACTATGGGCTAACGCGTGGGCATGTGTCTCCACAATCGACCATAAATCAAGTACACCTACCAAGCCTACAACCACCGCGAAGCCTTCAGGAACAGGCAACGTACCTTCACCGATCCAGGGTGGCATCGTCAAGAATTGTAACAAGTACCATCTCGTCTCGAAAACAACAACTTGCAATTCGATCGAGAAGTACTACAGCCTTCCTTTTACCACTTTCTACAAGTGGAATCCATCTGTTGGAGATAAGTGCCAATACCTCATGGCTGGATACCATGCTTGCGTAAGTGTCCCTGGCTGGACACCCACCCCTACGACTGGAAACAATGGCGTTGAGACACCTCTGCCTATACAGAGTGGCATGACCAGCTCATGCAACAAATTCCACCTTGTTTCTAAAACGACAACCTGTTCCTCAATTGAGTCTTACTATAAGCTCGATATGTCGGACTTTCTGAAGTGGAACACTGCTATTGACAAGTCTTGCAACGGCCTCTGGGCTGGCTACAATGTGTGCATCGGGGTCATAGGCCAGAAGCCTAAACCGAGCCCAACCACGCCTGGTGGTGTGCAAACACCTTCGCCTATCCAGACAAACATGGTCAAGGGCTGCAAGAAGTTTCACCTTGTCCAGTCAACTACTACGTGTGCTTCTATTCAGAATTACTACAAGATTTCCTGGGCTAACCTGTATAAATGGAATCCATCTATTGGGTCAGGCTGTAAGACATTGTGGGCAAAGTACTGGGTCTGTGTAGCTGTTTGAAGAGATGGAGTACCTAGCATAGCGATGACTTGGCTGGCAGGTTACATTTGTGGGCAGGACGACAATAGCCCTGTACTTGCAGGACATACTCGACACATAGTTTTGATAGATTTCTACGGCCCATTTCTTCTATTTGTCATATATGCGCAACAACCAATTTCCATTGAACAAATGTAATATATCCCTTCCATGCTACCATGACTTCCAACCCAGTTTCTCAGCATTTTCAGTGGCATCATCAGCCTCCTTTACCCAAAGTGCAGTAACCATCTCCTCCATCCAGCCAATCAGCCCTCCGCTGAACCCGCCTTTTTCTCCCCTGGCTTCTGTCCGTCTCAAGTAGAAGGGATGTTCCATCGGGTTAAATCTGCCTATTTCGTCCGGATGCTGAGGAACAGGATCGAACTGGACAATATACATCTCACGTGTTCGACCCTCGGGTCCGCTGCAATCGAGATTTGCATCAGCATACATAAAAAAGAAGTTGCGGTACACAAAGTCATGATCCTCTCCCTCTAAAAGTAAGCCGGGAAGTCGGCTATTCCCAGTAGCATCTTCACTAGGAGATAAGTCTTGAATTTCCTGTTGGCCACCTTTTTTTCCCTTGAATTCCATGGCTCTTTTAACCTTTGCAATCTGATCCCAGACGGTGCCTCGGGACTTTACTTCGGCGACGTAGTGCGCATGACACTCCTCAACCGTGGCGCCAGGAAGGAAGAAGAACTCGTAACGAAATTTGCCACCTCCTACACCGTAGCCTTGGTCATTCTCGAGCTTGGTGTAAAATGCATGGCCGTCAAAGTCAGATGGGTCAAGTAGTGGATGGACCATGTAAAACACCCAGCAAGGTAGAGGAGGCAAGGCAAGGTTAGGGCGTGTACTCTCCCACGACATAACAGCTTGTTTGCCAGTGTGATCAGTGAACGTCCGATTGCAGGGTTTAATTTCGAGCATAGGCCCCAAGTTGAAGTGAGGTACACCGTTGGGGTATCTTTCCTCTAGCGTTCGGGGCCGCGTTTTTGTTCGGACCATGGTGGCTTTAGTAGAAATAAACAAGGAAATGGAAGTATATGTATTGGGGACGTTTATTTCGGGTTCAGAGCTAATGGTTACATTCCTTGGTCCTAGGGTAAGTGGTCAGACGCGGCAGAATTTAGCTTCTGTAATCTGCCGCTGTTAAGCAGAGTTAAAGTACAGAGCCAATCATAGGTAGGTAATAGGAGAAATATCCTCCAAGGTTTAAGCTATGGAAATAAAATAACCTAAGTGCTAGACTAAGCTAGCATAAGGAAAATGGCTATCCTAAGAATCAAGGGCTACGCTAGCAGATTGGCGATTAGCTTGCTCGCCGATAAGGTCACCGACACGAGTGCAAACATGCTCGAGAGGATCCTTCGCCCCAATCCGAGCAGTTGGAATCATCGGGCTGACTGCTTGGCATTGCCAGTCTCGGTTTCGGCACGGTAGCTTCCGAATAAGGGTCCGTGTTTTAGACTTCCATTCCGTGTTTTATCAGTATGGAGAAGATCCGTGACCAATAAGCCTCGTCCCAAAGTACATTGGGTCTAGCCATTTTCTTCATGTTTTGCGAATCTCATCTTTGAAAGGACATCTTACACTGTTGTTATTTTAAGTCCATATGCCAAGTGCGAAAATACTGCAGTTTAAACAGCTGTGTTTTGCAATGTCTTGCCTTTCTCTACGCTACGGTTTTCAACCTGAAACGCATGATTCACAACCGCGCTATTCGCAATCATTTCCACAATCGTTCCAGTCTGTTCTGTACCAATCGTCTTGATACACCTGAGGGTTTAGTTTCACTTGGCAGGGAAATAACAAGAGATGTTTCAGCTACCTGAGATGTACTTGTGCCACATCTGGTGTTAAAATGCCCGGCAATGCGTGTTCAATAAATAACACTTTTGATCACGCGAACACAAACGATGTTTAAGAAGAAGACAAATAGTGGGAGCACGGTTATGACCAGAGAGCCGAGGCCCGTTTCACAAAGACAGCGGCCAAGAATACCCAGCTTTTAGCTCGCGGACATGATGAAACTGCCGAGGTGACCGCCATGTTATCTTTATTGTCATTTATGATCAATAAGCTTATTTTGCAAATTCGTAAACTCTTCCACATTGGGACTAAACGCCAAAGCGCCAGACATTGTTATGCTGTTAGTAGGTACACGTATTTATATAAGGTTGTCTCTACGTGTTGATAGATCTCGATATACAGACATCATTACCAGTTTACGTTTTCACTTCATCTATATCGTCTGGCACGATATCCTTCATTCACTCTTTACTCCGTCATTCGTTTTTCTTCCGGAGCAGGTCTCCTTATACGAACTATCAAAAGAACTTCTTGTTACTCGTCTTTACAGCAACTAACAACCACTTAATTTCTATTGCAACTATGAAGCACTTCCTTCAAGTTCTCGCTCTCGCCTCTCTTGCCCTGGCCTTTGATCACTCTGCCAGGGAGAGTAAGCGCCAACTTAGTGGCAGAGTCCGCAGCACAGCCAACGAGTTCAAAGACGACGGCTGCAACGACATCATTTTCGTCTGGGCTCGTGGTTCTACCGAGATTGGCAACATGGTATGATTGATACTGGTACGGAATGTAATCCTCTCTTACAATGAAATAGGGAACTATCGTCGGTCCTGATGTCGCAAACAACCTGAAGGATGCATTCCCGGGCCAGGTAGCCGTGCAGGGTGTTGACTATGCTGCTTTGCTCTCGACCAACTTCGTCCCCGGAGGTGCCGATCCCGTTGGTATCCGCGAGATGAAATCAATTCTCGACGATGCCATGAGCCAGTGCCCTGACTCCGTGATTGTCACTGGTGGTTATTCGTAAGTCACTCTACTTTGATCGCTTTGACAGCTTTTACTAACCTTCCAAATAGCCAGGGCGCTGCCGTCAATCACCGTGTCATCGAGGATCTCCCCCAAAACCAACAGGATCGCATCGCTGGTGTCATCATGTTCGGCGACACACAGGATCGCGCTGATGGGGGCCAGATTCCCAACTTTGACCCAGCCAAAACGGAGATTATCTGTGCCTCTCGACCCCGGGACACTGTATGCGACGGTGTTCTCACTGCCGCTGTCCTACCGCCTCATCTTTCCTACGGTCGAAATGCTGATGAGGGTGCTGATTTCCTCATTGGTCAGGTTAGGGGCGTCTTGGCTGCCGGAGCGAAATAAGGAGAGTCGTAAGTGACACGAGCTTCTCTCATCGCTGGACTACGAGCTTGTAGTTTCTTGTGAGCACCAAACCTATACTAGTCGTGTAGATAGAACAGCCTGAATTGACCAATATCCGACATAATAAAAGCCTTTATTGGATATATTTGTTTATGAAAGTGTGAACTAAATTGTTTTTTCAAGGTACCTATGGAGTTATCTCCTCCTCAGGACTCTACATGCCTCAAGATTGCACCACTAGAAATTCAGCACCAAGACAGGCAGTAGCTCAGATCGAGACTATTGACCGATACGTCAAGCTATCGGGTTGTTCCTTTGTTTAGGCTTGGATTCGAACTAGGCCATGTCATGAAGGGAGTGTATCTTCCTACTCTGGGCCAGTGGGATAAGGTCTTTGTAGATAATGGATGAACATATTCGTTATTGATGGCAGACCTATTATTTCCCTAAAGGCTTTACCGAGCTTGGTAGCCCGAAAGCAACGTGCTTTGCGTGACTATCGCTTGTCTGGAGTTCGATTCGGTTCTCAAGGAACCCATATCGAAGCTGCACTTTCCCCAGGGCTTCGCTTGCTGTACCGGCACCTACAGTTAGACCATCCTTAATAACCATAACATCTAAATCGGCATTTCGTGTTGTACACATGAGACAAGAGAATGAGCTGTCGTGTGTAACCCCATTCCAGTGCATAGCCAGGAACCCCATCACAAGACATATGAGGGTGAAGACCGCAGCTAGCACGTAAGAAACGATGAGTCGCAAAGGCAAGTAGTTGTAGAGGACTACAGTAGCCCACACCGAGACTGATACGTTCGACTTTACGCGATTTCTAGTATTAGGTCAGGGCATATTCCTCTCTGTAAAGCATGTAAAAAAAAGGAATGGGTAGAGGAACTAACGTTAATTCTTGCAGAGTCAATAGACTGATAGTTATGTTGTTTGCTAGGTCTTCAATCGCTCGATCAAGCGTTTGGTTCCGGCAAAGCCATTCTTCTTGCGCGAATGGAGAGTAGATGATACTGTTGTTGTTGTATCTGTTCGGTCTCATCCAGTTAGTATCGGTGAACTCCCGGCAGGATGAGAGTCCTGTCGATAGCACGTTGCTCCGTCCCCCTTGTCGGAGTTCCTCAAGCGCTGTATCGTACTTTGCGGTAACGTTTCCATCTATCGAAGCCATGGACGCTACGAAAGCAGAGAAGTATGCCCCTGTCACACCTGAAGAAGCGTTTAAGATCCCAGGATCAGGGATCTCGCGATCCGTTGTACTGGAGTATATAACCGTCGGCTGCGAGTTGACGTAGGAATATTGCACCATGAAGCTGGAGTTGACTAAAGAGCATACTATACTTGTATCCGAAGTCTGTACCCATAGTTGTTGTGTTCTGTTCTTCCCACGTTCTGGGCGTGTCCAAACCCCACCAAAGTCTATTTCATCATTACCATTTGGCTTTAACGCAGTGTAGATAAGTAAGCCCGGGTGGATAGAGTTAGGAAAGGCTTCAGGCTTTGCTACCGCTACCTCTAAGTTAATAGCAAGTGATTTGGCGAGGTATGGAAATGCCGGGATCTCATCTCTTATAGGTTTGCGACAAAGAACCGATGGGCCGTGGACTTCATAGTGAAAGGTCGAGTTAGGGGCGGGAGCTGGAGGAGCTATGATTGCGCCTCTGTTTGCAACACGCCTTGCAAACAGAAGAACTGAAGATGCCGGAACAGGATAAAGAAACTTCGTTCGTTCTGTGTTCCGATCGACCAACCATTTGGCAGTCCAGTTGAAGCCAGACATTGGGATAGTGGTGGTAGATGAACTGTTACCAAAGCCAACGGACAGGGTTGCTGGCGGCGCGATAGCTGCCAAGGGAAGAGACCTGAGAATAAATAGTCAGTAACATGACCTATTGTCAACTTGATCTATCCTACCAAGCTACCAGGGCTGCAAATACGCCTAAAGAAGCAGTACGAAGAACCTTCAAGTCGAGAAACGACAACGGGTCCGACGTGAGGGTGAAGATCTTATCAATTGCAGAGATCTCGATATCGTGTCGTCTAAAAGTATACCATATCATCTGTGTGTACGCTGCCACAACACAGGCGCGGAAGGAATCAGTTGCTAGGAGGGCAAAAAGTGAGCCTATGCGAATTGCCCACTGTTGCGATTCAGTAGATTGCACGATGGTGCCCGACATTGATTGATAAAAGGCATGATGACCAATTGCCAAGCCAACGCCGGCTATGAAAAAGACACACATGACCATGGGCTGCCGAGGATTGATGCGCCGATTAAAGAGCCGTTGGTGCACAGCCTGATTTTCAAGTGATGCCTGACGTGAGTTTGGTGGCAGTAGCTCTATCTCAAAGTCTTGTTGGTCAGCTTGCCAATTGTGTTGATATGACATTATGTCCACTGGGATCAGACGGGGATATCGACCTGGGCTGGAAAAGAGAGAATGGCAGAACCTTTGAAATCTGGGGTCAAGTCAGGAAGGGCTATGCTTATAGCCACGGAGATGCAATACCCTTGAACAAAAGGTGTGGGCATTGTGCAGGTTGTAGAGCCTTGTCGAAGTACCCAGGCGTATTAGGATATGTGTCAGCCGCCATTTTCGACAAGCAAGCTTCTGATTGCTTGAGCTTTGGGGTAGATATCGAAGAAATCATGGCAGCTGCTAAAATCCTTACTTAATGATAGGTCAATGAAATAGGGCTTTAGGAAAAAAACCGGCTATTGGTTCAGCCAAAGGACTGCAGCTGTGTTTTCAGCTTGGCTGTATACTTGACAGGGTTAGTGATCCGTGATTCGATAGTTCGAAAGTCAGATGGTCTACGCCATGCATATTTGATATTTGGAGGCTTAAATTTCGGAGGCTTTGCTCCCGACCTTATTATCTATCGCTTGATTTAGTATTCTACAGAATTTTTATATACACAATATCATGTTAGATCCCGGGTATACTGCACTAAGTATAAATGTTTAAACAGAGGCGAGTCTACAACTCGTCAAGACGTTGTCGCTAGAGACAGTATGGAAGATAAAGACGGTACAAGAGTCACATCAATATGTATACAACGTTCACTGGGGGTGTGTAAGGCAAAGCAATAAAAGGTCTGCAACTTTTCCTGGTACTAAGCACTTTCCTAAATGTTAACCCATTCCGTAATCAATCCCTGCTTTTGCTCTGTCTGTGGGCCTGTCTTCATCAACGCTTCCTCTATCTTGACAGCCCCTTGTTCTGACTTGAACGAGCCCCCAGTCGGGCTTACAGAATTCGTGGCTACTTCTGTGCGTTGCTTAACGATCTTTAAGCTCTCGGGGGGTGTTTCCGGCCGCAATGGAAGTTTGATCCCATGCCTCTCCTTACAATGCTGCAGAACAATCAATCAGTGAAATCCTTACCAGAAGGGACATACTTACAGTTCTTAGATCCCAATAAGTTTGCGCAAGATGCCCGCAAATTCCACACTTGCCATGGACTTTGGCATCATGCTTTGACAAATCTTCCGTCTTGTCATATGCAACTGCGCATACTGCACAAGTGGAATGCTTTTTCCAGCAGTGATTGTAGAACTCCCGAGCGCTCCCAAATATAGCATCAGGGCCACAATCCTTGCATGGTAATGCCTTTGGTTCGCTTTTGCCATGCCATGATTCTTCCTCGGGACATGCCTCTTGTAGATTTCCGAAGTGTGTTGACCAGGTCCTTTGGGAGAAATCATCTTTGCACAAGAAGCAATATCGTTCTTGATGCTCATTCCACATGTGCTCATTCCGTGTCCTCTGATCCTTAAAAACGGTATCGCATGTAACGCACTCGATATGTGCGAGGATAGCTCTTTTCAAACTCAAGTAAAACATCTGCTTCACCGGCATAAGCTTCTGCCATCCGTGTTTCCAGCACTTGCGGGACTCGTGGTGCTGTAGAAGAAGGCTTAAGCGTGGGAATTCCTTTGCGCATACAGGGCAGAAGGAGAAGTATTCGGATAGCTTTTTATAGTCTTTATCAAAACCTTTGGGATCCTTGAATCGATCTTTGATTGATTGTTTAATAAACTCGTGAGTTGCGGCTGACTTGCAATTTCCGCTTTCCAAATGCTCCATCATAAGTGAATAGCTTCTGAAGGTCTTGCTGCAACCGAGGCAGTCGATTGGCTCTGCAGGGTGGGTTGTTTTATGCTGTTGGACAGAATCAGGTCAGCCAAACAGGAAACATTTTCCAGACGGAGAAAAACATTTACCTCTTCAAGTGACCTTGTATCTGGGAACGTCAAGTTGCATGCCGTGCATAGTTCCGACCAATGATGAGTCTCATTGTGGGTTTTAAGCTGTTTCTTGTCGGAGAGCTCGAGGTAGCCAACAAACCATCGATTACATGGAATACATGCGGCATGGTTTTCTCTCATATGAGTAGCCAAAGCCTCCCACGACACATATTGGAAAGTGTACGCATTACGGTCTAGCTCTCGTCGACCTTTTCTTGACATCTTCTCCACGCAAAGGTCACATGTGAAGTGTTTTGGCGAGTCTCTAATGTGCTGCAAGTAACATCTGGGGGAGCTGTATTGTTTCTTGCAAAGGTCACACCATGTGCGCTTCATTTCAAAATTGCAAAAGACGTTATGGAGCCTCAACTGATCCTCATCGTCAGTCGTCCAGCTGCAGTAAAGGCATTACAGATCCGGGTTCTTCTCGTTCTCCTGGGGCTGCTGCTTCATCTGTTCTTTCGTAATTTGCCCTGGAGGTGCTACAGCTGGAGGAGTTGAAAGTTCTGGCAGTATCTCCGCCGAGCTGTTGGTCGGTTCCGTCGTTGTTGTTGCCCTGGCTTCTGCCTTGATACGGACTGGTGTATTGATAACAGGAGGAGCGGCGACTTGAGCCTCAACGGTCGTGGGAACGGCCCGTCTTGCAGCTCGCGTGTGGGGTATGGTACCTCCAGTCCTAGCGATAACGTCATGGAGAATGGCTGTCGCTAGTGACTCAGAAATTGCTCCTTTCGATAGGGAGATGACCCTCTGTATTGCATCATCGACGACTTCGCTTGAAGTTCCATGTACTTCAGAGTGCTATCGCTTTTCTTAGCAATTTCAGAGATAATCTTGATAGGGCTAACTTACCATGTAAAGTTCCTCTGCAGTAGTGAAGCGCTGCAAGCATTGTCGACACATATGATGGATTTCGCAGTCGTGATTCTCGAGAGATTGTGCGTCCTCAAAGGTCAACCGACAAGGACCGCATGTTCTATTCAAGACTTCCCTGTGGTCGTTGTCGTCAATTCTTGCCTGGCAATCCAAGCAATGGATATGTTACTTGTTGGCAGCACCTCGATGAACGGCGTTGTGTTTTCTGGTATCTGTCATCTCAAAAACTTCCAAGCAGCTATAGCGGCGGGTGAGTTTATGCTTGTTCCGCCGATGCTGTTCGAGCGCCTGGGCGTTTATGAATGTCTTAGGGCATCAAGTACACCCGTGGACGTCCACCTTTTGTTCCGCGGTACGTTGCTGCAGGGCCTGGAACAAGGGTTTGTAATCATCTAGCCAGCCTCGTACTGAACACATCCTATTTTCCAAATGAGCAATGACTTGACTCATAGTGTTAGAAACAGTCCCGCAACCTGAACAGGTAGGGTCCAATGTTGAACTGGGAGGCTTTTCCAACTTGAAGATGCGCTGATTTATATAATCATGTGATGCTTTGGCGACTAATTCGGCGTTCGCGCCCGAGGTGCATTTCCTACTTTCAAGGTGCTCCACCATCGCTGAATTGAGCCTGAACATATCCTTGCAGCCCAAACACTTGACGGGGAAGCGGGGAAGTGTCTTTCTATGCTATTAAAGGGCTTGAATCAGTGGGTCTTGTAACTCTAGAGTGGATACTTACGGCATCGAAGCTTTGTTGGTCTGGGAATCCCTTGTCGCAGGCTTTACAAAGATGTGTATAGTGCCAGTTTGAGACGTGAAGTGCATGCTCGGCGTCGACTTGGAAAATCAAGTTGCACTGGGAGCAGCGAGGTTTTGACTCTGCTTTCACCTCGGAAGACAGGTCCGCCCCGCAATCGCTGTCCGCAGATATGTCTACTGCGGGTAACGCTGCCAGAGTGGGCTCAATGTCCGGTTCAAACTTGATACGTTTCGCAGGAGGTTCCATGATATCGATGATCGTGTGATGAAAAAGTACACAATGTTATTGAATTGCGAGAAGTGAGATGAGCTGAAACCCGCGTCCGAAGTCAACATTAGAACAGCTTGTGTTTCAGTAGCGTGACGCGTACGGGCTAAACCTGGCTCTTGATTGGCCTACGCGTTAACTAATTCGGTTGAGCGGGTAATCTTAACGCGCTTGAGTTACCCTAGACTATATGTCGAAAAGGACTCCAGAGCGGGTTCCGCAACTGACGTTTGATCAACTCAATTGAAGAATACGTTATCACAACAAAGACCTTTTTTGAAACATTAATACAGGGCTCACCGGAATTTTGTGCTACGGACTGTTTCCATCTACAGTTCCTAGAAATGTGGAAGTATCGAACCGGGGTCTTTTATCATACTCACAAAATATAGTAATATTCCGACTTTATTACCACGCTGCCCATCCGAGTGACATAGCTGTATCTCTAGTTTCTATAGCTCCCCTCCATAGCCGGCTGTCTCTCCGGTTTTCAAACCACCACCAAACCGATTCATCCTCAGACCCTCTTTGTACTGGATCACTGTCATAATCCAATCTTTCTCGCGTAGCTTGCTTAGCTCGAACCCGTGTTGTTTTGATAGGTTTTAGTATTGGAATCCTTTCTCCTGGCCCGAATTCCTCCAATATGAGCTTTGGATCAAACTGAACCATGTCTAACTTTTTGTCGTCTTCTTTGAGGTCCCAAGTCGCCTTCTTGAATACAAAGATCTGGCCGTGATAACCTGTACTTTCACCCAAGCGAGACGTAAACAGGCCGGGAAGCTTTCCTTTCTTTCTTTCCTCGTGTACATATCCGTGATTATTGTAGAAGTCCTTGTAAGCCTCCTGGACTTCCCGAATTTGCTCAAGGACGTCGCCGCGAGACTTAACCTCCTTGTGGTAATGCTCCACACAGTCGGCGTCAGTGCCCCCGGGAATGAAGAATATGTCGACCCGAAGTTGAAGTGAATCCTCCGCGTTGTGTAGTACATCATTCCTGAATTTCCAAAAGTCGAAATGATTCAGATCCAGATTTGGATGAACGAAGTAGAAGCAGATGCTTGCAAGAGGGAGAAGGACTTCGGTCGGGCTGCGTCACCAAAGCATCCTTGCTGGTCGGCCTGCATGGTCTGTGGCGTGGAAAATTTCCGGTCTGCAAGCGTCCACTTTCCTTCGTACCATGACTTGAATTGAGTGGGTTGGAAAGGCTTTTCTGCTGATTTTAAGTAAAAGCGTGTTGGTCAGATCTTTATAAAATCTTTTGGTCACATGGCAAGATCAACAGTGACGCTATGGCCTGTTGCAGCCCTGAAAAGTTGCTGCTGCCTGGGATGGATCATAGAATTGTGTCCACAATTGCAGATCCGAAAACAGGGTGATATGGTAGATTCCAGCACAGGAGAGGAAAAATGAATTCGGTTGTAGATAGAATGATGCTCCTGGATTAGAAGAGCATTTCGAGTCCGCGGGCATATGAATCCTTGCTTGCTCAAACTGTATGCGATACATAATAGCCCAGCACCATTACCATGAACTCCAACCCAGGTCCCTGGCATCGGTAGTAGCATACAGGACGTCATACCACCAGTTGCTAGGCTTATGATTCATGAACCATGACCAGACCCCTTGATCCTCGAACCGTTCACTATCCTCTTTTGATGTTGCTCGCACCCGCGTTGTTATCAAAGGCTCTTGTACAAATATTTTATCCCCAGGCTCAAAGTCCTCCGACGTCAGAGCGGGACCGAATTGAACAACATCAAATGTTTTATCCTCATCTTCCCGGTTCCAAGTCGCATCCTTATATACAATAACGAGTCCGTGATACGCCATGGCTCCCGGGTACCTGTGGGATGATACCAAGCCGGGAAGCTTGCCCTGAGCCTTTCGCGTCGCAGCATATTCGGGGTCTCTCTTGGCCCTGTCAACCTCCCGGACTTGTTCAAACACATCGCCACGAGCCTCAAGCTCTTCGCGATAATGCTGAGCACAGTCGGCGTTACTTCCCCGAGGAATAGAGAATATTTCAAATCGAAAGGCCTCGTGGAGACACTCTCTTACATCCTGCCAGAAGCACCCAAGGTTAAGCTTTTCTAGATTGAAATCCGGATGAACAAAATAGAAGCATAAGCTTGGAAGAGGCGGTAAGACTTGATACTTGCGGCCAAACCAAGTTGCCTTAGCTGGTCGACCTGTGTGATCTTTAAATTCGATGGTGTGCTGTATACCAGCATCCGCTTTCAGTCTGGGCATTCTGGATACGATTGAGCGGGTAGTTGGTAACGGTAAATTTCGTTGATCGGGGTCTGCTGGTGGGTTGTTGAGCCGTTGAGCACGTTTTATACGGATACTAAGTCACATGACGATGGAAACAGAAAACGCTTTGGCCATTGTTAATAAGAGAATGTGTCAATAAAGTTTCCAACTTGCGCATGCTCTGCCGGTTCGTTCAATTGCATCCATCATGTTGTCTACCGCCTCCACTGCGTCATCCTTGCGGAATGCATCCGGCCAACCGTGTCCTCGAAACAACTGTCTGAGATATTGTTTATCAAGATTCGTCGGAAACTGCTCGCTTTCTTCACAAACTTCTTCAAGGCTGATTGTATGTTCTGGTTCTGGAACACCCCACGTGTCGATAATACGTCTGTTCGGAAGTCCAATAAGCTCCAACCTCCAGTACATGTCCTTCAACGAGTCGAAATAATGCTGTATGGTATGATCGCCTTCGTAGACGCCAATTTGTTCATAGATGATTTCTCCATCTCTAGCATTCAGGAATAGGTTATAAGTGCCTTGCTCACCGCCGAGAGATATAAGAAAGACATGCTTTGGATCAATCTCGCCTTCCATCCCCCAGTACTCGTCTTCAAATTCGTATTTCTCGACAGCGTTCTCGAAGTCATCACGGGTAAAAGTCGTATAGTCCAGCAAGGTTGACCCACGATGGATGTGGACCTTTGTTCGCTGGTCAAAATACGGGAGATGTCGCAGGACTTCGATCGTGTGATCAGCCTTGAAGTGACCACAGAACTCTGGTGTCAAATGAGGCCAACCATCAGGAGGAGGCACTTTCAAGTCATTCTTGTCGAAATGTAAGGTAGTCAGAAAGTTGTAGAAGTCCAGAAATTGACGTTTGATCTCTTGTGGATCACATGGCGTAGGCTCTTCGACGCTCTCACACTCAGAGTCTGATGACTCGTTCGAGTTGGTGGACATTCCAGGCTGTGTCGAGAATTTTTCATGTAACTGTGTTTCTGAGAGGTAGGAAAAGAAGGGGGGATAAGAATGCGGTGGCTCAGGGGAGTGGGATATCTGTTCTGTGTTCCCTGGGCGGCTGGCCACTGGAGCCAAAGGACGCTGAAAGGTGGTCAAGCAGTTGGTGGAAGAATGTCACTTGTCAATGGGCGCACAGTCGAACCTGAAAGAGAAGACAATTTCCAAAGCCGAGGGGATGACACGAGTGGTGGAGTAGAACTTGACCGGGGTGAACCAACAGTCCAAGACCACTCTTGGCACTCCGCTGTAACGCGGTTTTGAATGTGTTATTGGTTGGCATGTTTCTCCCGGAAACTTTGCCACAATTGACTTTAGTCTGTAGGGATTTTGAGAGATTTCCTGACGATACAAAACGAGAAAGGAAGGAAGCGAAGAATGTGGCTTTTAACTATGATCCTCCGGCTTGTCCTCGGTCATGTCATCAGGATCATCATGACCCTCAAATTGCCGACTTCGAACAGCAAAGAACACTCACTAGACCTATGATATATTTCTACTGATACAGAAACAGATGTAATAGGCTTAGCTAGAGGACGAATCGGGCCAAGTCCATACTTTGTCAATTGACCGGAGCAAGTGACTGAACTCTGTCTCATTTGCATAGTCAATAGATACATATATACAAGGCTCCACATGTGCAATGTTCAAGAAGCGTATAGAATAGTGGAGGAAAACAGGATGATATCCAATAGTACTCAGGAACATTCCATAATCTTGACTCTTCAGATACTCGAGCGGTAGCAGAGACATTGGCTGCAACCAAAGGGCCTCTTCTTCTGAGAAAGCTTGAAGACACAGTTTCCTCGTGCGTTCACCTTGCACTGTTTGTTCCCAGGACACTGCGAGTGATAGCAGTTCTTGCCAGGTCGGCCTCTAGTCAAGCATTTGACACGAGCTCGGGATTCAAGCTGAGCCAGCACGGCGGCGCCATCATTGCCCGTCAAACCCTCGTCGTCGTCATCTTCATCCTTGTCCTGAGTCTGGGCAACCGGGAGTGGCTGTGCATCAGCGGCTGGTGGTGTTAGTCTAAGATCGCAGTCATCCGTAGTGAGGAGAACATACCATTCGGCTTAGCGACCTCAACTGCAGAGCTCTCAGTGACTGGGGCAGCTGCAAGAACAGTAGGAGCTGCTCCCAGGATGCTAATCAGGAGGACGATGTTCTGAAGGTAGCGCATAGCGAATTGATGATTGAATGAGACTGTAGTGCTTGTATTCTATGGTTGCTGGACGTGTAGCAGAACATCAACATCTTATATATTCACGACTTCCAACAGTCTTACATGTTTTCAAATTCATCGTCCTCCTTCCTAAAGCTACTCGGACAGCTTCTTCAGAGGCATGATTCTATCAAGGGATCTGCAAGAGGCGGAAGCGCTCAGAATACTACACTACATGCTACAAATGCGCCAAGGTGGAGATGAAGGATTGCAGCAACGAGGTAAGTATGATCTGATGCTGACAATAACACGGGATGTCTTGTCGGCAAGATGCTATCCCAGGCATGTGAGAACTAGTCCTCTGAATCCGACCAAAGACTTGGCGACGTGAACTACATAGGCTCGCGAACCAATGAACACGTGTTATCCTGCAGAGAACCTGGAAGTTGAAGATTATTGGATACTCACAATTAACTTCTCTTTCCTTCACTTTATTGTTGAAGACCTTCAACTTATTGTTCTCCCTAAGCAATACGCAGTAATACTCGCTAATATGCGTCGATGCCCAGTAAATCCTAAGTGTATCCATTGATACGCAGTCATGCGCAGCGTATTTGTGGCGTATCCTCGGGATAGTCGTAATGTACTACGTAAGTGGTTTTGTCGTAAAGATCCCTGCG
Organism: Fusarium luffae; assembly: GCA_013184325.1. Taxonomy (NCBI): domain Eukaryota; kingdom Fungi; phylum Ascomycota; class Sordariomycetes; order Hypocreales; family Nectriaceae; genus Fusarium; species Fusarium luffae. The sequence goes on from JABCJV010000397.1 coordinate 60,704, forward strand.
GATTCAGCTGAGAGCTTACGCCAAGTGCATTTATTTAGCTCAAACCTTCTGCCAAGGCGGTTATAATAGCATATTTGCCGGGCCATGCTGACTGCGTTCTCAATCTTCACGGCTTGAAAAGGTTCGGTGATTACTGAAAGCAGATAGATTTGCGGCAAAGATTTGCAGGTCCACAATGGTCCAGACTAGCCCCGGTTTCTGCGGAAGTGCTCACGGGCGCTTCCGCCGCTACTCAGCCTCGGCATATCCTGTTAGAATACCATTACCTTGTCAGCTTTAATCGAAAACAGCAGTTAAGCAAGGTTCTTGAACTTGTTCTCGTCAGTCTTCAAAGAGAATAGGATTCTTCTTTACTGCAAAGTCACTGGTTCGAACTAGCGGATTGCTGACAGACCTAACGTTTTTTGACCCCTCCTTGACTGCCTAGCCCCACCGTGAATGTGGAATATTACGATAGCACTCAACCCCCAACCAAGGATAGGGCCAGGGACCAGCACCAGCCATTAAAAGCAGATGCGTTAGTTTCTCTGCCATACAACCGAAGCCAATACAAACTCCTCTATTCTCATAGCGATAGGATAGTCGAGATGTCCGTTAGCGAAAGAGATCAGTTACTCAGGAGACTCTGTCCCGGCGATCGATCAGAGAGCTGGCACAAACATCTCGAGCTCGCACGCATTCCGGAATCAGGCCAATGGATTCTCGACTACCCAAAGACTAAGGAGTGGCTACACGGAAACTCCCCGTCTCTGCTTTGGCTTCATGGACCATGTGAGTACAGTGAGAAATTAAGTAATTGCCTTTGCTAATGTATTTTCAGCGGCGACTGGCAAGACATTTCTGTGGTCAGTCTATCCTTCACACGCTGGAAGCTCCCTATTAATTGAAAGTCTAGCTCCCGCCTCATAAAACACGTTCGAGAAACCAAGGGCAATGCAGTTGCTTGTGTCGAGTTCCAGCAGAACCATAAACAGTACAGCAAGGTCGATTTCAACCATGCGTTAACCTCCGTTTTGAGACAGCTGGTATCGCAGCTCCCCACCACATCAAGGATTTGGAAACAACTCGAAGCTGCTGATGATACTCCATATCCAGACGATGACGAGTTCGATCAACTCCTTCATCTTGTTGCATCCGAGTTTGACAGGGTATTCATCTTGTTTGATCATGCCAATAGTATTACTGAGGCAGCTCTGAGGGATTTAATGCTTTCGTTAAATCCGAGTGAGTCTGACACCGTCTTTCGGGTTATGTTCGCTAGCTGCAATGCGTGTACTGGTGCTCTCTCGATACGGCCTGAAGTTCTTGAGATAAACTCTAGAGCGAGTGATAAGGACCTGGAAATGTACATCATTGAAACACTTCGAGATGTGTCACGCAAGGACCTGTCCTCGGGTCACGATGAGTTAATCCGCAACATGGTTAAGCTCTTTGACGGCCGGTAAGTATCTCATGTACAAGGCGAAATTGGGTACTGATGATCAATAGATTTCTCCCCATACCGGCTTGGTCCACGGAAATAACTGTGCCCGAGCTCATAGCCAGTCTCAACCAACTGGTGCGTTCCTGTGGCGGAGCCTCGGTCTCGGACAAGATAGATTTCTTCTGCAAAGAGGCTGTAAGGCAGATCATGTCCTCACAGTGGAAAGATATGATCCTTTGTATACTCTACCACATCGTCAAAGCTTATGAGGCTGGTTACACCTTCACAATGCCCATGGCACTCGAAGCGTTGAGCGTTTGGGAAGTCAGTCATGATGATAAGAAGTTCAACAGTTCTGAAGTTCTTCTAGGCTGCCGCGGCCTCATATACTATACCGAAGACGATGAGTCGATGCACATCACCTCACCACTTCTCGGCGAGTACCTGAAGCGAGTGGTCTTCGGCATCGACTATGCGAAGCGAGCTATCAGTGCTTTCATGCGATATCTTTCGTCTGACGCCTTCGCTCAAGGTGCTTGCAATTCATCTGCCTCTCTAAGAGAACGACTACACAAGAACAGATATCTGTGGTTCGCGGCCAGACTGCTAAGCCCCAGTCTGGCAACAGCCACCCCAGACACCTTTATCGATGACTTCATTCGCCTCTCGTCTCGGAGAGGCTCAATCGAGTCATACCTCCAAGCAGCTGAAGCGTGGCCTTACGAGAGCCAAGCCAGCTATGAAGAGCTCGAAGGGGATCAAGAGCGATGGCAATGCTTCACTACGGGTTATGGTCCACTACACCTTGCTGCCCATCTAGTAGCCCCAAAAATGCTCATTGATGCACTAGTAGCGCGCGGAGAAGACCTTGAAGCTCGGGACAGCGACGGCCGTACAGCCTTGCATCTAGCTGCAGAGATCGACATGGAGAACTCGACACTGCAAGCTCTTGTTGATGCTGGTAGTGGTGTACTAGCTGAGGATGAAATGGGTAATACGCCTTTGTCTAATGCTGTCGTTAACGGGACCGTTGAGTCCGTCAAAATACTGTTGGCTCATGGGGCTGATGGGACTGTGCTTGATGAAGACATTCTGGAGCAATGCGGGCAGGAGAAACCAGAGATTGCAGAGTATCTGAGAGGGCTTGGCATCGATGTACCTGTTGAGGATGACAATGATTTGGAGAATTAATCCATGACTGCTTTGTATCCTAAAATTTCATTATTGCATTTTCCCTCCCATTGTAGTTGCCCAACGTATGATTATCTGAATCTGACATCGTAGGGACGTTATATCCTGGGTATCATGTCTCAAAACCATAGCATTCTCATACCAGCCAGGAGTCCCAGAGTCATTCCAAATGTATTGATGATTCCATGTCTCGGGATAGTAGAAGCAGCACTCTCATCAGTTCCTTCACCAGTGGTAGATACATCCTCGGTTTCGCCATCTCCTTTCTTCTTATCCATGTCCGACTTCTTGTGGACTAAAGGTACAGCAGGCATATAAGTAGCAACCGCGATGTCACTGAAATCATTTGAAGTCGCCCCCACCCACCTCCTCAAATCCAACGTCCAGGTTTCACCTGGTGCAGCCCCAGTGGGTTCAATGTATGAGAAGACGCCCTTTGAATAGGATAACCCGTCGACGGATGAGACAAGTGTGTAGTAATCAGTAAAGTTATAGACTACACCACAGGGCTTGGAGTAAGAATAAGAGGTAACAGGGCCGAGAGTGGATACACAACCTGCATAGACGTTACCCTGATACCCACTGCCTCTGTTAGTTCGGCTACTTTACAGCGTGTGACAAAACGCCGAGTGGACATACCTGGGACAACAATATGCAAGAGTCTCGGATTCGTCCAGAAGGCTCTTCCAAGCGTCGGTACGCCAAACCTTTCGTGCACGCTCAAGGTCAGATAGCGGCGGCCCCTCTGCCAACACGCCCGACGCGCTGAACTTTCCACTCTCGGTATGTGCCAATGCTCCAACAGTCTTCCAGCCTGCGGGACAAGCGACACCAGGAGAGAAGTACATCAGAGTTTGACGTACGGGGGTACTTCGAAGAGCGGAAGAGTCCCGCTCTTTGCCACTGGGAAAGCAATGCCCATACGTATTTATACCGCATTTGAGATCAACTAGGACAGTAGCAGGCGAAGTTGCGTTGACAAAGACAACATTATCGTCGTTCATGCTGGTTGCGCATGATGGTGGAGCGGTGTAGGTGGTTGTTAGAGGGCCGAGGTTATGGGCAACTGTACCAAAGAACTCTGTAGCGGTAGGCATCTTTTGGTGGATAATCTGATCTACGTCGATCAGTGGATAGTAGACTGTTCTGTGGAGGCAACACCAGCGATGCGGGGCAGCAACCGAGCCTTTTTATTGCGTCCAACATCCAGGCTTCAGCCCTTCAATGCTCTACTCTCTGAGAGGCACAGTAAACTAGAGGGCTCGGCATCACATGTTACATGATTCGTCGCAGCCCTAAATTGGAAGACAGCCGGGTCCCTTTGTGTAGCAGGGAGAGTCAGTGATTGCCAAAAGCGGATAGGCTTGATGAAGCTCCCCCCCTGTCAGTTGCCAAGCACTAACTTGATCGTTTAGGGTAACCTGGTCATGAGGTTCGTCATACCCCCTCCGAGTCAGCAACCCAGGGGAACGAGCAAATGGGTTGTAAAGCGTACCCTATAGTATGGATTGAACACAGGGACCTGGTGATTGTATGGCAAGTCAATAGATGCACTGCCGACATGACTTACGTGGAATGGCCCGGTTTGACGCAATGACCACGTGGCAGTTCTTTTGCCTATACACGAATCACGAAGGATCGTGATAAGAAGCGACTTACAAGTATTTTACCCCAGTCTTTCACAATGGGAATAGTGACCACTGTTTCATTCAGAATCTCCAAAACAGATCAATGGAGTCAAGCTGGCGCTGATTTCAGTTTTCTATGGCGAAAGAGACTAAACTGACCAAAACAATCCTTAACATAATTCAAACCCTAAAACCAGAGGTACCTCAGATGATCCTCATGAGTGTATCAATTAATTTGGAATGAAGCTGCCATCGTCGTCTCCTTTAACAATCCCTTCAGTATGCAGCGACGTCCAGGCCCCGCATGCGCTTCAAGAGCTGGACCAAATCGTTGTTGGCAAGGCCATTGGTGCCGTTGGACTGGTTGTTGGTGACTTGATTTCCGTTGGCGCGATTATCATGGATTTTGCTATTGGCAAAGTTCCCATCTACCGTATTAGGATTGCGAGCTTCAGCCGCCAGTTGATTGGCCACAACGTTGCTCCATCGGTCAGCGACAACGTCGCGAGTATTGGGTGACTCAATACCAAAGCTGGGGTAAGTGAAGGGGGGGGCTGGGAACGGAATCGACGGTGTATCCCGGAGGGTTGTTCATCGCAGTTGCTGCACGATCGACGGCCTCGGCCTTGGCTTCCTCACTCAGGCCATCAACCCAATCGAAGCCGCATTGGTAAAGGGTGTTAGGAACAGATTTGAGCTTCTGCAAGATATCCCTATCATAGCCTGTTAGCATACGTCATTGGAAAAGGTGCTCCTCTCATTGGAAGCCTGGGGCAGGGTTGTAGGAACTAACGTACGTCAAAATTGTGAGATCGCTACGGCTCAGACTAGCATGCTCAGGGCCTTTCTGCGAAGAGGAGGACTTGGATAGTTCGAGCATGGCTTTGGCGGATCCGTACCGGACGTCGAAGCCACCGCCTTGGGTTTGTTTAACAAAGGCCGCATTGACTCCCTTGCCAGTGAAGTCGATCTCAGCTGCCTTGTTGGAAAGAATGCTGACATCGATGACAGTTCCTGTCTGGGACGAAAATTGGGCGATGTAGAACGTAACGATAGGCTTGATGGTGGCAACGGTATTGGGTTGGGCGGCAAACTGTTCAATCAGTGGTCAGCATGTGTAATCCGGGTCATCTCAATAGGGAGGATAGGACATACCGTTGCAACAGGGATTCGCTGGCCATTACCATCAACTGAGCCTAAGCCGCAGATGAAGTTTTGATCAGGCTGGAAGGCGTTGGCGTCAGAGGTGATCTGGAAAGTGCCATCCGGAGCGGCAAAGGTCGTGGAAGCTGGATCGAAAGTCGGACTGCCCCCGTTATCGATGAGCTTGAAAGTACCTGTTCGTGATGGGATCAGCACTGTTTCCGTCCATAAGCAGTGGAGAATTGCCGTACTTCCTGGCGCTCCTTTCATGCCAAGGGTGGCAAGCTTGGAGTTACTGATCTTCGTAACGATGTTGTACCAGGGAGCTTGGCGACGTCAACAGGACAGACACTGGTCCCTAGTATGTATTGTGAGTCTTTGAAAAAGTCTGCATAGGAATGGGAAGATTACAAGCATAGTAGGTCTGGGTGACGTCGATTTCGAAGGTAGTGTCTCCATTGTCCGCGGGAACATATTGGCTTGCAATAATGTTACCATAGACAGGGCTTCCGCCGTTGTTGTTGACGACAGGGACCGCACTGAAAAAGGCGAAATTAGTGCTGGCGCCAGACCAGTTGGTGAAGTAGATCTTGTAGGTAGAGGCCATGTTGAATGTTGGGGAAAGTATAAGGGACTGGTTAAGTTAAGATATAAAAGGTGATGGTTTGAGTTGTGAAAGGCGATGATGAGAGCTGTTTGTTAATCCTTCATCCGTGGGGGAGACTGTGGTTTTATAGATGATCTGTCGGTCAAAAGCCCGAAGATTCCTAGAGTCAACTGAAGGCGATCTCCCAACTAGACTTGACCCCTCATGTGTTCGACTTCATCTTACCAATGAACTCTAAACAGGTCTTTCACAGTCTGTCGTGCCTTTTCCCTTGTCAAGACGCATTGACGCGCGAGGGGAGACTGTTGAGAGCTGGCGAGAGAGAAAATGGCTGCATCATTGGAATGTTTCGAATGCGCGTATGCATGAAAGGTCCACCTGCTCGACTGTTGTCAAGCAAAGCGTGATGCGAAAGACGAACTTCCCCCGTGGCTATGTGACAACACACCATGAAATCTTAATTACATCGTACTATTGGAACCCACGCAAAGTTGGTATTAGCACAGGCTGTATTGTGTGCCCATCGGGGCTCCTCATCGACATCCCCGCCGGCATAATCCCTTGAGCATCACCTTTGAGAAATGTGATAGTCTCTATACAGGCTAGAAGGATGCAGAGTATGTAGCTGATCTTCCGGTTAAGGCAGCTCGGTGAAAAGCTGTGCATCTCACTTTGCCACATTGGACTACCTTGCACGAATGGCTGGCGCTGTGAAGGTTTCCTAGGGTGAAGCATTCATTGTCAGTCTCAGCACTCAAAGTAGTGAGGCTTCATGAAGCAGGATTTGAAAGCAGACTGCTACTCTGTCGCAACACTGTTGTTGGAACTTTACGATGATGTTGTGAATGATCGCGACAGTGTGATCTCGCTCGCATAGAAGTCGTACGATGAAACGCTTCGGCAAATTCAAACTCTAACTCTGATAATCGTTGAAGATTGAAATCCTTGGTCGATATTCTACACCCTCCTTTACCTTGACCCACCGGCCACAGAATCTGATTCGAACTTATGCTTTATCCCATGCATGAATTGCCAGAAACGCTCGAAACATATCAGTCACAGACCCATATCACGTTCGTAGTCCGCAGGAGACGTTTACTGACAAGATGCTTTTTCTCAACATACCGTTATGAGACCTATGAATCCTCATTTACAAGTTCTCAAAGTAACGATAATTTATTTGTATTCATATATCCACTCCCAGTCATAGACTTGAGAGCCTCAAGTCAAGTTCTGCAGCCACTCTGTCTTTGAGATCGGCACTTTTCTTGTCGTAAATGAGTTGTTACTCGCGCGACAATAGTCTAGACCTTGCCCCCCCGATGCGTTTCTTTTTTTTTCACACCGGTAGATAGCTGGGAAGCACCAGCGAGTCAGTCCATTGACCACCTTATATACCGATAATGTCTATGTGATTGAAGTAAGAGAATTAATTTAAACGATGGTTATATGTGGTGTTTATCTATCTTTCTTTGCACTGTACTTGACCCAAGATACAAGCCAAGCCCTCCGTATAATAGCTTTTTACCGAACGTGCAATTTCAAAGCTAGGTACGACCTATGTTTCATTCTAGCTCTGGGAAATTTTGTGATCCTTCGTGAAGCCTACTATCAAGAACATCTCAACAGACGTGTCGGCTCGGAGGATGTGGCGAAACCTTGCGGTTCGATCTGTATCACATTCCCGGCCGCTCACCTAGACAATTCCATGCAGTCTCAATTAACGTTTTGTGTAACCATACCTCGCTTGCGGAGCTTCTGGATATCCAATGCGGCTGCATGGTAGAAGCCACAACAGGGTATAAACTCAATTTCAGTGATACCACCTTATGCAGGCGGCTCTTTCGGAGATATCAGCCCGCCTCTCTAACGCCACCAACGCGAATCTTTCTCTCGACAAAGAACAACAGCCGTCCTCATAACGCTGGCTGGTAAATTTCATGGAGGGGTGCTTGGAAAATGCAAGCTTGATACTGATAATTAAAAGCCTCCCCACGTGCTCGGCGCTATTGTCACCTTCTTCGTCAAAATTTGGCCTAGATCTATTGCGGGTCTAGAACTTCCCTTTGAAGCCTGTACTGATACGAAACTTCTGCTGCGCTCTGTGAACTGTTCCATGAATCTCCCGATGAGATGGAGTGACGCGCTACTGATGTAAGGTATTACAAGGGCTAAGTATTACTCTGTGTGTCCCGGGGCATCTGTTGTTGTGTCTATCATCAATTTACCAATGCATTCTTAGAAATGAATTTGAGACAAGTTTCTCACTGTAGACCTGCGCAGGGAGAGGCCCTCGCTTATCGATTGCGGGGGACCTGTCATCTGCTCCGCAAAACATTGCAGCACAAATGAGAATTACAAAATGGACACTGTTGTCGTTTTTCAATGGGGAAAGCTATTTACAAGAAAGACGTACGCTTACGTACCCAAGATACAGTCTAATCAGAACAAACATCGCTCTAAGTCCATGATATGTCAGAACCTAGATGACAGAATAAAGTCATTAGAAAGTGACTTACCCCGAACCCATTGGGACACTTATATGGAATCCATTTGTCGTTGTACCCATCGCTCTCAATACATCCCCATTCGCAATCACAGCCGTATGGGTTACACAATGTGCCGCTGATAAGATATGTACTGATCTTTGCACACCCTGCAGCCTTCGCATCTTTTATCGCATCGAATCGATTGTAGCATGAGGCGGATTGCTGTCGGATTTTGGAGCTGCGGGCGGATACTAGACCCGCAGAACAGGCGACGAGGATAGTTGTGAATTTCATGAGTGTCAGGTCAGTGGAGAAGAAGGCTGGAAAACGAATTGCGGAAGTTTGAGGTGGAATTGCTCTTATGGGGATGGGAAATAAATACATTACCGTGATGAAGGGAGAGCAGATATTACGGCGAGTCAACACGGCAAAAGCATTCCAATTCACGAGATCTTGAGACATATCTTGATTCTGATTGGATTTGTACCGCTGATGTATTGGGTGCCACAATAACTGTCATGTTCTTGTGTGATGGAGCTACCCTAAATCCCATGACCGATTTAATGGAGATTCGCGGATGAGCATACGGAGGTGCTCACGAGCTTGACGTGGGAAAGAAAATGGCCAGAACGGAATTTTATCTGATTAAAATTATCGCTGTTATCGTCGAATAATATTTAATTAGCAATCTCGATTTCTACTTTCGGTCGTCAGTCTCAAACGTTGTTTGTCGCAATACCATGGTGTGCAAACTCTGTCATCTATTTGAGCTTTTTGGAGGACAGTCATCATGCCTTACCGTTCAAATCCATACAATTGATACAAACTTCGTCGTCAGTATTTTTCAGCCTGCTGCATTTCAGCCAGTTCAACTTGCGGGTAGAAACACGACAGACGTGGGCAGCAAAAGATCGATGTTGCCTCTGGTCTCAGATTTCTCAATTGCTACCATATCTGACTAGAGCAAATCCGCTTTTCGCACAATGAGGTTTATTAATCGCAAAATCTTGACTACGGAGCCTGAGCTTAATAGCTACAAGCTCATGAGAAAATCGAATAGTCTGTGGCGCTTATACGCGCTATTGGCTTCCAGGCTCTTCTAAAGTTGTTCACGTCAGGGGTCAAGTGCTAGTGTCGCGCTGAAGCTAGCGCAATTGAACACAGGATCCTTTTCAGATATGGAATGAACTGAGGTTCTACGATGAGATGGGTTTGATTTTGGAGCAGAAATTCGAACAGGCGAGACTTCATTTAAGGAGTTCTTGACGGCAATTAGATATCCATTATGTGCAGACATTGAGTTGGTCAGAAAATTAAGCATGTACTTTTGGTTTTCCTGTTAGTGTAAGCTATAATTACTTTCAGCTCGTAAAGAGACGAGGCGTTCACTAGTCAGGGCCAGTACAGTCTAGGGGTCCCACCCCGATAACATCAAGCTTCATAAACATCAGGACACCGCTTCCCAGAAATTCGATGGTTGCTTTCTTTCCCATCTTTCCGTGTTGTCACACTCATTTGGCAATTGCTGCTTCAAATCCTCATTATGCGTTCTGTCATCGCTTTAGCGGCCTTCGCCGCCTTGGGTAACTGGAACGTTGTTCAAGCAAGTCGATGCAAGCCTCATCCCAGCCTCACCACGACCACGACCACGACCACTGCATCTCCATCTACTACGGAGACAGAGGCACCACTGGCTGTCAAGAATGTACTGAGCAATGGCAACTTCGCTACCAGAGATCCTGACGTACCAGTTCCTGGATTCATGGTCGAAGGTCAAGCTCAGATCGTGACCAACAAAGGTTACACTGGCGACGGAAGCATAGAGCAAGGCTGCGTTGAGATGTCAGCGCGAAATGACCCTACCAAGCGCAAGCGAGGTATTGGAAACGTCGCAAGTATCTCACAGCAGCTCTTGGACCTGGACACGAAGAAGAAATACACTGTTCGCTTCTTCTACGCGGTCGTCACGGCGAGCAGCGGCGTCAACGTCTGTACTCTGAGTGCTTCCATCGATGGCCTCCAGTTCTTTACTTCGACGATCCTCAGCTTGGGACAGGCTATCGAGTGGAACACTGTTCTCGCGCAGACCGACGTTCCCAACACGGATGGTGCTTTTGCGGTGTCAATCAACTGTCCTGTTGGTGGAGTGGCGGCTATCTATCTGGACTCCATCTTCATGTCCAACCAGGTCACACCAGATACAATCGACATTGTCAAGCTTGATTTCGGTGACGGGGGTGATACACCTCTTCCTACAACCACCACCAAGTTGGTGATGGAAACAACATCCAATGTACTAGACACCACCGAGACCTCTCATGAAGCATCGACAGTGTCCATGCGCCTCTCGAGCACCGAAGACGCGGCAACGACTGTCCCCACTACCTCCGACATTGATGCCTCCAAGCCATCAACAGATTCCCGGTCGTTTGACGAGACTTTGACGCGTGCGTCGTCGGATATTAGTAACTCTGGTCCATCATCAATGTCTTGGTCCGGCGACGAGACTGTCACACGTGACGTCACGTCCACCGAGATATCGGATCACAGTGGTGTCACCACCTTGTCGGCCGCCTCAAGCGCTCCCACTCTTAAATCATCTACAAAATCAGATGTAAAGACTGGTGTTCCTACTACCGAGCCAACCACAAACAGCGTGGACACTCCTTCGACCGCCACATACAACCCTGTCTCCACAGAAAACCGTTCATCCTCTGCGGACACATCTACCAAGTCTCAGAGCAACACTGAAGTGCCCACTCTAGAACCGACCACAGCCACCATGGGCGCTCCCACGACCGGAACACATGACCCTGCATCATCTGAGACATCTTCACCCTCTGGCTCACGAGTCTGCCCTGCTGGATCACCCCCGCCCGGATACTGCACACCAGTTCAACCCCAAGTCACTCTGACCCAATCCCTCCCCGGAATCCCAATCTTCTCAGAAAACGATCAGCCTACCGCACCGAGAGCATGTTGGGCCACTGGAGTCCCCAAGAGTGGTACATGGGGCCGTACAAATGACAGCAATCCCCGACAGAACTCCATCGAAGACTGCGCCTTCCTGTGCAAGAAAGAGGGTTCAGCCTGCAAGGCCTTTGCTCTCAATACTCTTGGACAAGAGACTTCTTGTTGGATGCTTGGGGATAGATTGGGTGTTGTTGGTATTGATCTTGGCAGGCAACGGTCCCTGGTCTGGAACGATTTCGACTGTTTTGAGTGCCACGATTGTGACATCAAAAACCCGTTGGATATTGAGACAAGTACCTCCCAGCTCGAGCAGTCATTAACTGCTATGGATGTCACGACTTCTGCTGCGCCCTTGACCACAGTACTCAGCGATACAACTACCAGCCAAGCTCCTACCTCGGACGAAACCACTTCTAAACAAACAACCGAGCCTCCAACGCGAACTGAACCTCTCACTACCTTCTCCTCGTCTTACCTTCCGACAACCACCGAGTCAATCATGGCCCAGTGCACTCTCGCCTTATCGGACGGATGTGTGATGGATCCCAACGCCGACTACTCCGACTGTAACAAATCCGGTAAGTTCAAAAATACATTCACACTCCGAGACGAAGAGTATCCTTGGCAGATTGATACCCAGAACTGCGCTGCCCTCTGCTATCACATGCCAAGTCGCTGCAAGGCATCCGCCTATGACAACGATCAGCGAAAATGTGTCTTCGCCTCGCGCTCTATATACGATTCCTATTTTACCCCCTCAAGCGAAGAAGGAAGCCTGTATTGGAGTGAGCAGAGCTGCAACAAATGCTTCTGCCACAATTATGACCGAGATGACTACTATGCTTCCCTCGCAACTGCGTTACCTCAAGCAACCTGCGCTCCTAGCATCGCCAGCGCAGAGGCTGTTTGTGAGATCAAGTCAAACCCCTCTAGTGACCTAGTCTGCCAACACAGTGGCTACTTTCCCTGGGCTTATGATACGGCGCCATCCAAGTTCCCCTACCAGGACTCCGAGGAGCGATGTGCAGCGCTTTGCAGTTCGAACCCGAACTGTGCTGCGTCGGCTTGGTCTGCAGAGTCTGGATGCGCTATTGGCTATCATCAGCTGAAGTCCATACAATGGAGTCAGTTCGGTAACAACAAGATGAGTTGGAGTGACAAGGGATGTTGGGACTGTTCTGATTGCATCAAGAGCCAAAAGTGGCGTATCATCAATTTCTAATTCAATGGGGGTGTCTTGCTGGCTTGTATTGGGCAATGGATGTGGGTAGTTGCGAATAAGTTGCTCTTTGTTAATCTGTATTTAGCTCTAAAAGGTATATAACAGATTACTAATACAATTATTTAGTATAATAACTATTATCCTAGCACTTATACTATTATAGCTATAGTAT
>JABCJV010000398.1:0-61488 GCA_013184325.1 Fusarium luffae
CTCTTTCGGTACTGCTCTGCCCATCCCTCGCAAGCGTCAGTCTCGCCTCTCCTCCGTTCACCATGCCGACGGACGCCCCACCCGGCCCGGCATGCCCCCGATCCAGCCTACCCGTGAGCTCCTCGTCGCTCAGGTTCAGGACCAGATGGCCGACAAGGTCAAGAAGGCCAAGAACATGGCTTTCGCTTTCGACATCGACGGTGTCCTCGTCCACGGTGACCGTCTGATCCCTGAGGGTAAGAAGGCTCTTGAGATCCTCAATGGAGACAACGAGCTCGGCATCAAGATCCCTCACATCTTCCTTACCAACGGATCTGGTAAGATCGAGACTGCTCGTTGCGCCCAGCTCGAGAAGATTCTCGGCAACCCTGTCAGCACCGACCAGTTCATCCAGTCTCACACTCCCATGAGTGCTCTGTCTGAGTACTACAGCACTGTCCTCGTCGTCGGTGGTGAGGGTTACCGCTGCCGTGAGGTCGCCGAGCAGTACGGCTTCCGCAACATCATCGTCCCCAACGACATTGTCGCCTGGGACCCTACCATTGCTCCTTACCGTGTCTTCACCGAGGAGGAGCGAGCCACCTCTCGTCCTCGTGACTTCACCAAGATCTGCATTGAGGCCATCATGGTCTTCTCCGACTCGCGCGACTATGCTACCGACATGCAGATCATCATGGACGTCCTCCGATCCAAGAACGGTCGTCTTGGTACTGTTGCTGAGGACCCTGTCGCTGAGCGTGTTCCCATCTACTTCTCCCAGGGCGATCTTCTCTGCCCTACTGAGCACCCTACTCCTCGTATGTCTCAGGGTGCTTTCCGCATCGGTCTTGAGGCCATGTACAAGGCCCTCACTGGTGCTGACCTCGAGCGTGTCGTCTACGGTAAGCCCGAGTTGGCTACATACAAGTACGCCGATGACGTTCTCACCTCCTGGATGGGCGAGATCCACGGCGAGGAGCGCCTTCCCGAGAACATCTACATGATCGGTGACAACCCTGCCTCCGACATCGTTGGTGGAAACATGTACGGATGGAACACCTGTCTCGTCCGCACTGGTGTCTTCCAAGGCGGGGATAATGATCCTGAGAACCCTGCTAACTTTGGCGTGTTCCCTAACGTTCTTGAGGCTGTTAAGAAGGCTCTCCGTGCTCAGCTAGGCGAGGACTTCAAGTGCTACTTCGATGAGAAGATCAACCCCGTCCTCCACGGCGACGCGAACGATGGCGCCGCCGTTGTCTAAAAACGTTACTCCTCAAGAGTTTGGACTATTTAACGCAACTTCAACGACTCTGCTTTATTTTTAATCGGCGTTTGGAATGGGATCTGAAAAGTCTACCGACGAATTTGATCATGGGACTTTTGGCATAGACACAGCGATATAGAATCTTGATATCAATTAGCATAGATTGAACGTGTTGCAAAAAGACCTTTGTCGAAGACGGACGTCTCGGCAGGGTGTCTTGTTTCATCAATTGAAAGCAAATTCCGAAAACATCAATGAGCCTCATCGGTGTGACAACCTGTACCTTGCTTTGAATCGACTGTGCCGCTAACTTGCAGCTTTCTTCGAGCTTCTTCCTTTGCTACTTGTCGCGACCGATCGGCAGCAAAGCTCCGGTGTGGTGTGTTGTATGCATCTTGGCAAAATCATGATCCATGATCTCAATCATCTCACATTCACTGTAGGATCGGCAGAACTTTTTTCTCACAGTGCTTGGCTGGCAAGGATAACTACCGAACTTAATCAAGGATGATCACCTGTAGAAAACCTTGGAAGTAGCCGTACTTCGTCCAGGCTACTGTAGAATGCATCACAGAAGAGGTGTCGATCATGAGCTCAGCGATTCAGTTTTTTCTATTGTCCGTTTTGGAGAAATCCGACCGTTTAGCAAACGGAAAGGTACCTACGCCATACGGATGCGACATCATTGGCGTCAGGCTTTGTTACAGTGGACGATCCCCTAGAAGCTCCACAGCTAGCTCGAGCGATGACAGTCTGGTCAAGGTTTTTTTTGACAGAAATACCAAGACTCTATACCGCGAGTCGCATGATAATTGACTTCTTAAGCTTAGGGTAAATAAAATAAATAGTCTAAGAGATTGTCTAAAACACCCGTGGCTGATCTGCTGTATCTGTCATCTTTGGCACCAGTAGTCACAGATTTAGCGTCAGAAAGCTACATTTTCTGCATCATGAGCTCCAAATTCCCATGTCATCAATGCATATCGTCTTACCTCACTCAAATGGATGATCGATCACAATCTTGCTTCCCTCATCGAAGTACAGAACTCTCTCAACTTTACGTAGTTTTTGATCGGAGTTCAATCGAGCTGGATTACATAAACACTGCAGCATCGTCCGTCGGAAAATCCGATCCGTTGCTGACAATTGAGAACGGGATAAGCTGACGGGACTGCGCCTGTCTCGCGATTCGCGAAATGAGAGCGATTGGGCACGCGAAGATGATGATATTTTCAACGGATGATTTGGATAAAGGAAGGTGACCATTGAAGACAATGTAAATGCGAGTATTTGTATTAATTCTTTGTAAGATAGATGTAAACTTGATGATAAAAGGCGATGAGCTTTCGTGAATTGAGATGCTCATCCCAACACTCACCCAGTCGCGATCCATATCACTCGAAACTTATCTCAATCTTCGTATCATCAAACTATAGAGCATCATGGTCCGATTCCTCTCATCGCTTCTTTTTGGAGCCCAGTTCTTGTCCATCGTGGCATCGCATTCCATTCCCAACATGCTTCCACGCGAGGGACAATACCCATACCCTATAGTTGGAACCGATGAACCAGCAGACTACGCAACCACGGGCACCTTTTTAAACCACATGGCCATCAACACGCGAAATCTCACGGCAAGCATAGAATTCTATTCAAAAGTCTTCGGTTTCCGCAAAGTGTTTACGCTGCAGATCACTAAGGCATTCTCAATCACGTACCTCGCCCATGCTCATGGTGGGAAGAACGGGACAGGCTACCAAACCGCGCTGGAAATGAATCGCGAGAAGAATAATGCCGAAGGTCTTCTTGAGATTTGCTATCTTGATGTTCCCGTCAAGAACATCGAGTCTGGGGCTCAGCATCCCAACACGTTTGGTCATATCGGTATTGTCGTGCCTGACATCCAAGCATTCCAAGAACGATTGGACACTATGCCGGATGTTTCTGTTCCCAAGAGGTTTGGACAGTCGTTCATTGAACTTGATACGAAGACTGTGGTTGGTCCTGTTGTTGGGTTATTGCCTGATCTTGTTGAACAGCTTGAAGAGGACGAGAGGCAGGCTATTGTTGAGAATTTTGGACAGAGTGTTTTGCCTCTTATCTTTATTAGTGATCCTGATGGCAATTTTATCGAGGTTCAACCTCAGGAAAGTCCTTCGTTGGTGGGATAGGCTTATACAATCTCTTGGGCTTCTGTTGGGGAGGTTTAGTTGGTGGCACCGATCCGGAATGGCCCATACCATGCCTCTATTGTCAGTCAATTATATACTGTATGTTGGTAAAGTTCTGGAGTAGAAAGAATTCACATTCATGTATCAAGCTTCCCGTTGGTTAATGAGGTTGGAGGTGCGGGAGTGTACAGCTGTTTGGGTTCAGCGTCACTTGCTCATCAACTGCTTAGAGTGTTGAAGCACGTCACGCGACACATAGATAATAGAAAGATGAGATAAAATATGCCAGAGCAATATGTGAGCGTTGGTGTTGGATATTAGCGACAGCACAATCGTTATAATGAGGCTCAATAAGGCTTTTGCGCACATAAAGAGTGGAAGTGAACATATGAATGGACATCACTTCTCATCAGGTCTTTGCGAACCTTGACAAGAAAGACTTCCACTTGCTCAGGTGTCCATCCTAATCCTCGCGTAAATGGCCCCATCGTGATAGCCTGGAGTCCATCGTAGATGACACTCCTATTGTATAAGCCGATTGTCTTGAGGTTCTGATCTTTGGGCCAGGATCCGACGGGCACTTTCTTAATCTCGTGGCGGATGTTGACAAAGCCGGCTTCGCGGAGCCGATCGGGATTCTTCCTTGCGGCATGCATATCAATCCCAAACTTCTCCAGTCCAGCCCTAATGTTATCGACCATTTGCGGTGGTGTATAATCTTTATCCATGGTATCATCGTCGCAGCCATATTCCCAGCGAAATTCTGGCAGTTCAATCCACCCACCGGGTTTTAAAGCGGTATAAATTTGCTCCAGCAACGCAGGCCAGTTTTTAATGGCGGTGGACATGTGTCGCAGATGTACTAGATCAACCGAGTTCGCCGAGTCTAGCCAGGGTGCTTCGGCATCGTCGACAATGAATCTGACATTGGGAAGAACCCATGGAGGCTGAATTGGACTAAGGTCGATCCCAGTAACTTCGGCGCTGGGGTATTCATCTCCCACTGTATCGCATTAGCTTAGGTCGTTTTCCAGCATGTAGAATGCTTACTGTCAATTGCCCAACTGCCCGTGCCCGTTCCGACATCGATGATCTTCTGTGGATTCTCGATTGGCGATCTATGGAGATGACCACCGAGTAAATGCACCGCGACAGTATGCTTCATATCCTCGCGCTCCTGTTCGGGAAGATCGTTGGGGAATTGGTATAATCCCTCTTTAAATTTATGGTAACGTCGGCTATTCTCGAATTGGTAATCGCGTACGCTCGATGACATGGAAGTCGATTGCGCGGAACCTGCGGTAGAAGCGTAGCCATCGTCTGATGCGGCTTCAGAGTCTTCGTTCGGCGGAGGAGACGTAGGGCGATCGGCTTCGATTGGAGGATCGTGCTGAGGCGAGTCGGAGGCTCGAGAGCTTGCCTCTGCTGGCTTTTGTTCTTCTGCTTTGTCGGCCATTGTAATTGATGATGGAAAATAGAGTATGCTTGAAAGTGGGTTGCTTTTCGCAGAAGTTATATCCGGCGCGGAGACTCTAGCGTGGATCAGATCATCACCGCTAAATTTTAGTCTGCTAGTCAGTCCACTTCACTTCACCTCCAGGCGCGTCTTTTTTTAGCATGTCACGTCTATTTGTCTTATGCTGTTGGTCGTGATAACCAACAACCACGCCTGATTCTCTCTGCTTGGCGCTGTACGCGTGCTCAATTGGCCGATTCAGCAATGGAATCCTTCAATCTGTCTCTTGCAGATGGCACGGCCTTGACGGGAATCTTCAATATTCCCTCGTCGCCACTGACATTGAAGTATCGTCCGTTGGTCGTTGGACTACACGGCGGCTGTTATACCAGCCAATATTTTGATGTCACACCCGAATACTCAGCCAAGGTGCATAGTGACTCTCTGTCGGTACCTTTTGTCGCAATTGATCGGCCAGACTATAAAGGTTCGACCCCAGTGGGACATGTTCCTGAGGGATCATCGTATCCCGAAGAATGGGGCAAGCGACTGCATCAATTCATTCTTCCAGCTTTGTGGAAAGGATATGGCCTGACGAATGAATGTACATGCATCGTGTTACACTGCCACAGCCTCGGTGCGGCGGGTGCCGTCGTGGCAGCAGCCATGCATGGTACAGAATCTGACCCTGCATACCCGTTGGGCGGCGTCGTTATTTCTGGCTTTGGGTCATTGTTGAAGGATTCAAGTGCCCATGTTTCGCAAGACCCGCCACCTACTCATCTCAACATCCCTGTAGCAGTCAAAGACAAGACTCTGCTTCTTCCGGGTACGGCGGACGAGTCTGTGTATGCGCAATCCGAGCGCATCGATCATGCTATCCCGTTCGAGGAGCTTGCGGCACTGAGGAGAACATGGTTAGCCACGTGGAAGCAGAAATGGGGCGTCAATATTACTGCGCCTGTGATGTTTGCTCTGGCAGACAGAGACCATTACTGGGATGCGACGGATGAGCATATGAAGGACTTTGCGGAGGGATTGCCCAAGAGCAAGAGGGTCGATTTGAGCATCTTGAGAGGGGCGCCGCATAACATTGAGCTGAGCTATTGGGGCCCTGGATGGTATGCGAGATGTTTTGGGTTTGCGATTGAATGTGCTATTTCACTTGCGACCGAGGGGAGAGAAGTCAATGGAAATGGCCATGCATAAGGCTGTTGGTTGGAAGCAAAGAGCGCTGGGGTGGTGACCTAACCAACCACCCCATCACTCCCCTCACAGTTACACATGACGACGATACACGAAGATAGACGAACATACACGCATATTACACTTTTGTTGCAATTCAGTTTCTGTTTTCTTTGTGAAATAACTATGAGTGTTAACATGTAAGGTCCATGGTGTCTCGGCTTGCTTTTCTCAACCCGTCAATCTCCGACTCGAGTCTATGCACCTCAGCTACAACGGAACGGGTAGGGCTGGCCTCAGATTATGCTTAATTTCTTTATCGTATTAAAAGAGAGCAACGGTGCCTTTTCTTGCATGCTTATCCCACATTGACTTTAATACAGCAAAAGAAGTCAGCTGTCGTCACCCAGCTATAGCTTGGCGTCATATGCCGGCTTACGTTAATTCTCCAGGGCGACACATTTGTACATTACAGTAATTCTGACAAACATTCCCGGCCATCCGAGAAAGATCTTATTCTCTTAATTGGCTGGCGTGGCATGTCACAGTCCTGTCAGCAGAAAATGCCAAGATGTACGTTCTCTGCTTACATAACACTTCTTGGGGTCTCATCCCCAACTCCTGCCCATGACCGACCATGATCCTTCGTCCATAGAAATTTGTGAAATCCACGATGGTCGGTGTTCCGAGTAGCAGAGGCTGCAATACCTGCCGAAAAGCGAAGAAGAAGGTAAGGCAAAGCCTCATCCACGTCCAGAATAAACCAACTGACTTCCATGAGTGCGATCTAGCAAAGCCGAAATGTGGACGATGTGCAAGAGTCGGTGATAGCTGCACTGGAGGTGGTCTGCAAAGATTCAGATTCCATGAGTACAAACCTATCGCTGCTCCCCCATCCAATGGAACTACGCAGTTGGCATCGGAATTCATCTCTATGATAAGTATAACCGACGAGCGGTACAGTTTCGAGCTCTATGGACCGAGGTTCTTTAAAGGCTTGCATCAGCGGTTTGGTTCACATGCTGCTTTGGATGATATGACTTCAGCTGTCATCGCATCGTTTCAGTCAGTCCGGCTTCGAAAAGAATCCAACTCGAAGGCTCTTGCTTTGTATGGGAAATCTCTGAGGTCATTGCAAACGTGTTTGAAGGACCCGAAGCAGCCTGCAATGCTCAAGTTGGAATTGGTCATTATGATGATGTTATGTCAGGTATGTCTTGAGAGAAAATCATCACGACTGAGCTGACGGGATTCTTAGCTATGGGTTGAAAACAAGCACGCCAATAAACACCGGGGCATCATAGCCTATCTGGTAAAGGAAGTGGTCACGCAGCGAGCCAATATTGATCCGGACGATCTTCGCGGTTTTTGTCTACAAGGGGTAAGTCGACTGTCCGCTTGATAATAATCAACTTAAACCTCGTAGGTATATGCCGCACTATGTGACCCCAAGGTTGAACTCGGACCCTGGTTCTGGGATGTCGCTGTCCAAGACACCATCATAAAAAGACCATATCACTACGAGCAGGGCCTATACTCTTTTGAATTGGGAGCAATAGGAGATCTCCCTGTCTTTCTTCGAGATCCAGAACGATATCTCTACCAACTGAAATGTTATTACAACATGCTCTCACAAGAACGACCAATCATGCGAGACCAATACGAGAAGGCGATACCATTAGCTCTGGCTCCGAATGCTGATTCTCTAACAAGAATAAAAGCTATAGAATACGCTGCAGGGCACTCGATTCTCCTCATTCAGACCGCCCTAGTCGGTCCAACAATTGAACCGTTTGGTGTTCTTCCGAAGTATACAGAAGAGTTTCACCAGGTCTGCGATGAAACGATAGTTTTGGCACAACAGTGCCAGACATTCCGACCATGTGGTTCTTCTTGGGCACCAGAGTTATTAAAAATGGTATGGGCTGCTCTGGAAGATGGATATCGGCATAAGGAGCTCGAGGAACTAATGGATAAGTACGCTGAGGATGTTCAAGGATCAGATTATCTAGGGGAGGCGAAAGCAATGAGGAAACGATTTGATCAATTAGGTTGGAGTGATAAGCAGAGGTTTCTATCTGAGGTACAAGATGGTCAGGCAGCTCCGCCATGTGTTATACTTTGACTGTCAATATCAGCATGAGGGACTTGGACAACTTAATCTTTATTAGACGAGAGAACATGTGGGACGCGTTTCGAAAGCTAGAGATGTTGGTGAGTAGGCAATGAGTTGACTGTCGGAGTCAAGAAGACTCAGTTCTTACTACCACCCCGTCACCATACAGTGAGATTAATCCAGCCTATTAAACTGTTATCAATTTTAGCCAACAGCAAAAGACCTAAAATAAGAGGAGCACCCTCCTCCCTTACGAGAGCGCTGCAATCAGCACTAGACAACACTATGCACACCATTAAAGTCGTTTGCCTATTCTCCTCTTGGCAAAACCTCCGTGACCGCAAAGCATTCCCAAAATTGACGATCGACCAGGATCTTTTCAGCTCTACGACGATCGTAGGGACACCCATGTTCAATGGCGCGAAGCAGTTAATAACTTATCCTTCTTGTGTCGTATCCGTGTGACAAACTGTTAGTGTCGCATCTAAGACCCTGTATCAGCCACATCGCGCTAAAACAGACCGCGTGCCCCTCAATTAATTGATGAGTTGTTTGTCACTGCCTAAGAGATTGGGAACTCGAGATGGGTTAGAGGTACAGGAATAATAATAAAGATTATAAGACTCAATATTCATTATTGTCTACTCATGTATCATGTACGATAATGGGTACGCTTTCTCTGCAAAAAAGCACCGTGCCCAAGTCCATAGTTGAGTACCGCTCACAAGAAACAAAGTGACACCACAACCCTTCACGATATTACCCAACCAACTAAAACCAGCTTCAACCACATTGATCATCTAGCGCTTCACTTAAATTGCAGTAGCTTCACTTCGACCCCTGTCGTGGCGGTCTCGAGTGCCTTGGACACAGATGCTTAAGCTTAATTAAGTGCTTAATCCGCCCAGCCTTACAGTATTTGAAGTCCCCTACTTCCCCAGCCTTGGCCCGTTTGACTCTGCTTTCTTCTTTGCGCTCATACCTAGCTCTTACTTATCATCCCTACCTTGCTTCATCGCTATCAAGTCCCTACTGGCGATCAACTATCACCAACCATTGCAACATCTGCTCATGGCCGACAAGTCAAGCAACACCAACACAGCCGTCGAAACACCCACAATGACACCCGACAAGTCATCCTCCGGCTTCCTCAAGTTCTGCGCCCTCATCGATGTCATAGCCAAGCTCCTCATAGCCGGCGCACTCATCGGCATCCTTGTTGTCATGGTCCAGTTCAGCTCTTCAATCGACAACATCCTCAAAGGCAGGGAGAGCCTCAGCGTTAAAGTCTGGAGCGGCGACGGTGCCTTGAGAATTACCCCTGCGTATAGCCAAGCGTTCCAGGTCAATATGCAGAACTCGTTCAGTAGCCCGATATACTTCAAGGCAGTCAATTAGGGAGGATCGGGTCGGGAAGCGGTCGATTCTGATGTACGGCGATCGGATGGGTATGGGACTCGGTATGGAGTTTCGTACGTGGATGAGTTGACTGATGGTTCTTCTTCATGTCTGCAGCGTTTAGTTATGGTGGTGTTTATCGCAGAAGTTGATGCGATGTTATGGCTCAATCGAACATTTCTCAACAGACACCCATCCTAGAACACCTAAAAGCGACACCCTCTGACTATTGTTGCACGGTAGAGTGGATCGCATTGAAGAGTCGATGTTTGCAACAACTGTGTTGCTCTCATAAGTGGCACAACAGACAATGTAGCGGTGAAACCCAAAAGCACAGGTACAGAATGGAAAGCGATGATCTTGTAACGGTATAATTTAGCAGTAACAATGCCATGAACTAAAAAAGAAAGCAGAACTATGGGTGGTCTAAGTAGAACAACATGCGAATGCCTTCCGTGCCTGTAACTAACTGATAAACATCCATTTATTTGCATGCGCCCAGAATCTCGGGCTCGTAGTCGGGTAAAATCGGTGGGGAATCTCTGTTCGCGCCCGATGCACGTGATAACCCGGAGCGTGACCATTGTCGGCCCCACTTGAGCCGAGGGGTTTCGAACGCCGGAAACGAAGAACGCCTGAGCAAAGGGAAGAAAACGTGTGTTTCGTTGATGTATAAGGATAAGTGCGCCGTCTAGATCTTGTCTTCGGTATATCTATGTCCTTTTCGAGCCGTGGTAGATGATGTGCTTTGTGTTTTGTTGTGTCGTGCTTTATTGCGTCGCGTTGGCTGCCGTCAAAGGATCCTTGATCTAACCCCCGAAGTCGGCTTTACGCTCAGGCCTTCCACGCTACAAGGTTACCGAGCATGCCGCGAAGGCTCTGGCGGTTCTCCTCGAGAACGGCAGGTTCTTGTGTTCGCTCGACTTTGCCCTCGACGGCTGTCAGGACACGGAGATGCTCCCTCTTGAGCGCTTCGAAGTCATCGTCCAGCTGCTTGTGCCACGGGTACAGCACACCAACTTGGAAACTGAGCGCCGAACTGGCGACAACAAAGTTGGTGATAGATAGGGCGCGTGTGATGATCATGGTGACTGACACGGAGTTTATTGTTGGACTTGAGTTGTTTAGAGGTTAAGTTGGAATGGCGGCAGACACAAGAGCAAACACAACAAAGTGAGGAAAAAGAGGGAAGAAGGGATTAAGTCAAGAAAGAATAAGAAAAAAAGAATAAAAAGGAGTCTGACAAAGAGACGGCTGTCAGAAGAAGAGCGAAAAACGGCCAAGACCCCCCGCATACATACGTGACATCGGGTCGGTGTTTCCAAATTTATCCAAAAAGGTAATGAGCCCGCAGGAATAAACAGGAATCGCAGTCTCGGCTCGCGTGAGCATGGATGGTTCTCGACTCTGACAAGTCACCTTATTCTTGATATTGGGCGTCAGGGGGGACTGCTAGTTGTCAAATGAGATGGGTGCCCGTCATCTGAACAGCGGATTCACATGTCCGCAGACGAGGCGTAACGGTACAACTCCCTGATTCCCCACATTTGGCAGGGATGATGAAGTTTGACAGTTGCGATTTTGTACGAATGTTGTATAGAGTTTGGGCTCAAACTCTCTTGTAAGCGAAGCTCAAGTCGAACGTCTCTGGCATTCGCTAGTCTGCTTCAAGCATTGGGTCAAACAGACGTTGCTTCTATGGACGTTCTGGTCTGGACCGCCATTAACCGTCAGTGGAGTATACTAGGACATGGTTTCCACGTGTTTGAGGCAAGGCTGCATTCGGTTCGCCGGAGCTACCGATGGACTCCATTTTCCCGTACCGAAGCCGGGTCCGCAAATGACAAGCTGCCGCCTCCGTCTCCGTATCCACCCCATAATCTACCGTCCCTTTTAATCCATGTGGCTTGGGTCGTGAATCCCGGACCCTCCAACCCATTGATCCATTGTCAATCCTGAGCGATAGTGAGCAGCTACGTGATCCGTCCGCTCTTCCCAACTGTTCATCGTGGCTTGACAAAATCCGCATTGGCTTTGCAATATATCTTGTCGGTGTTGTAGCAGACTCAGATCCGGTTTCCAACCGTCCCATTTGCGACATCCATGAAACTTGTGTAAATGCTGCCACAAATGGTCCTTGCGTGTGAATTTACGTTCTGAAACGGGTCTTTCGGCGCAGGTCTCAAACTCGTGAGCCTGGATGTGTTCGTCGCTGGGCGAGTCTTGACCACAGAATAGGCATTGAGGACCTTCCTTATTCATGTGCCAGACCAAAAATGATTGGTCTGCCGTGACAGGCAATGCGCAGACCCAGGAGTCGAGGCCAGGCAAATGAATTGACCTCTCATGACGTACCCAATCATATTTCTTCTTGAAGCTTTGTCGACAAAAGGTGCACTGGAACGCAATGAGCTTCTTGGACCTTGATCTTGACGATGTGGGCCTGGAGGTCGAAGCCCCTTCCATCACTGAGCTACTGCCAGAGCGCGAAAGAAAGTGAGCCTCTCTGGAACGGAACGAGTAGCATGAAGATGCCGAATTGGAAGAAGCCTCGTGCAAAGTAGACGGCCAGAGGGAGTCATTGCTGGCAGACGATCCCGGTCCAGATCCGACCAAATCGTCGCTATCCACCGAACTCTGGCCACTGGATTGAGCAGCCAACGCATTTTGAATCGCTGTCGCTGAAGCTGGTTCCTGATCTGGCGGAGAATGCTTCCAGCGATCCAATGGTGACATGTTCTTGCGGAGGTAGTGTGGCATGGGGGATCCCGGTGCAAATCCTTGGCGTCCCCGGCTCGGCGATGCGGAATAAGTTGATGACATTCGATGTCGCCTTCTGGTGTTGGCAAACCAATTGACGACTTGGCTTCTACTCAATCCTGACTGTTGGGCGAGGTCAACCTTTTCTTCTTCCGAAGGGTACGGGTGGTCTAAGTTCGACAGGTACCAATTGCGCAACACTCTCGTCTTCCTCACTGAACGTGTGTTTGTTCTCTTCCCGGCGAGCGCTGCTACCGAGAGACCCTGTGAAGTCTGCCCTTCTTCAACTGTAGGCGGCACACCCATAGCACTGTGCTCACTGACACCATGCAATCGGCCAATGACTGGCTCTAAAGTCTCGAAGTCTGAGGGTTCCCTCTTTTTGCGACCGGAAAGACTGCATTCTCGAAACAATGCGACACAGCTCGAGCATGATTTGGTGGGGTTGGGATTGGCGAGAGTTGTTTGTAAAATAAGACATTGCAGGCGTGACCGACGACAATTCGAGCACGGCGCAGATGGCCGGCTCGCGCCATTCTTGATGAAGAATTCATCGATGCTTGTCAAAGGTGTCTGAATGGGATCGTTTGTGGTTGGTAAAGGTGCAGGGATTCCCCAATCACTAACGGGTTGATTCAGGAAAGAGAAGTCCGGGTTGAGATCTTCGGCGGAGGCAGACGCTGTTCTTGCCTGTTGGAAGTCGCCGTTCCAATCGATTGGGATATCTGTAAGTTGCGGGGAATGAAGATTGAACGCATCCTGGGGGTTCACGGTCTGTGGGATTGGCTCGACAAGATTGACACCCCCAGGCAGGGAAGCTGAAGAACTCCGCGATTGAGGCGCAAGGTTGTCGTCAATTTCATCGTAAGGTAGTGTCAGTGTTGAGTCGTCGCCTCCCGTGAACAGGATGTCATCGATGGTAAGTTCTATTGCCATTTTGATCGAAACAATGAGTTTCGCGCCTCAAAGACGTCGAAGAATTGATGGCAAGGCATGTGAAGATGAGTGTTGGAGTGGAGTTTTGAGCAGCGTCACGAGGAAGTCGCTCAATGGAGGCGACTTCGGGCGGGATTAGTCACAGCCGAAGAGTACACGGCAGGTGCAACAGAAACCACCATCTTTGGTCACCTTGATGAATCCTTGGTGTTTTCTGTTTCTCCTCTACTTGTGCGATCATTACATTCGCTGTCAGTAGATCCGATCTGATTGCGCCAACATGACAGAGCACTTTGGGCCCAAGCTCACTCACTGTACGGTCGCTGACCTGGAGCGTTTCAACAACTGGAGGGCCCATCAGTAGGACTGGCTTGAGCCTGGCCATCGCTACTGCAGCAATTAGAGAATGAACAGAGAGAGAAAATCTTAGATTTAAAGGAAAATCGGATTAAAAGTGATAATGCGGTGACGACAATACTTCCCACGTTCAAAATGTGACATCGCAAAATTGTGCAGTTGAGTTAATGTGAACACCCAGATACTTACTTAGTGGGGTCAATCAACATCGGCTGTAGCCAGAAGGCGCACCATCACGGTAGTTTGGGCGCATTCATTTGCCCACTGAACAATATGAGAAGATTATATAAATAAATATACTCTCGCATCAAATCACTTAATGCTTCTTTTGTGTCAATTCCAGACTGATGAGACCAAGCATATCTTCTAATATCTGTTCTTAGACACCACGACTCTCGTCACACTACACCAAACGATATGAGTTCTCGACAGCACGTACACTTCAACCCGAAAGCCAAATCATGGACGTCTCCTGAGCCTACCTCGTCTCCAGAAGCTATCGATCGTTTTCACAGAAGTCTTCCGAATTACGAGCCAACCCCTCTCGTCAAGCTTGAAAGTCTTGCCAAAGAGGTCGGCGTAGGCGCAGTCTACGTCAAGGATGAGACAAGTCGGTTCGGTCTACCGGCTTTCAAGATTCTTGGTGCATCTTGGGGCGCCTTCCGCTCGATCGCAGAGAAACTTGATTTGCCACTCGACTCTAATATCGACACTGTTCGGGATGCAGCCCAGATGCATCGATTGACGTTGTATGCAGCGACTGAGGGAAATCACGGCCGTGCTGTCGCGCGCATGGCTGCGATACTTGATGTGGCGGCAGAGATCCATGTGCCAGCGTCTATGCATCCATCCACGATCAAGCTGATTGGGTCTGAAGGTGCGGAGGTTGTTGTCTCAAAGGGTAGATATGAGGATGCTATGCATGAAGCCGAGACCGCATCCAAACATGACAAGGGGATCATGGTCCAAGATACGGCTTTCGGCGACTATCAATCTGTCCCCCAGGTTAGTCACTCCTTGCCTACAGAAATTATTCGTCAGCTAACAGCATCAAAGTGGATTGTTGACGGCTACGGGACGATGATGCGGGAGGTCGATGACCAATTGGGCTCAACAGATGCCGACCTGGTCATCGCACCCGTCGGAGTTGGCTCGTTTGCACAGTCTGTTGTCTCTCATTTCAAGAGGACTGGTGCTTCTACTTCCACGATAACCGTCGAACCCGACACAGCAGCGTGTCTATGGAAGAGTCTCGAGACCGGCGAGCTCACCGAGATCTCGACAACCGGTACCATAATGGCTGGTCTCAATTGTGGCTGCCCCTCAACGATCGCGTGGGAGCTCTTGAAAAACGGTGTCGATGCAAGTTTGACTGTGTCGGACTATGAAGCGCACGAGGCTGTGCAATACCTTCAATCGCACGGTATAAACGCTGGACCATGCGGTGGTGCAACGTTGGCTGCACTGAGACGGCTGACAGCATCAGACAAAAACAAACTGGGCTTGCAGGGCCAATCCACGGTTGTACTTTTCTGCACGGAGCGAAACAGAGATTACGAAGTTCCAAGATCGTCTCCAATGGCGAATTAGTCGCGCTGCTGCAACACCGGCCACTTCTTGATTAGCTCTGGTATACTCTTGGAGGTAGTTCAGCATAGCCTTGGTGTTGCTGTCTCGAAATAAGCACTGTATGTAGAAACAACCGTCTGCAATAGAGAAGATTATCATAGAAGTCAGTGTCATGCATCAGGAGAATGTCACACCGATCTGAGAGAGTGACAAGGCTGCAAAAACAAGATTGGCGGAAAATTGAGAAAATACTTGGTGCATGAGATTCACGGCTACACAGCAGATGCCAAGATCAGCCTCGTTTGCAATTGATCACATGTGCCCAATCTGTCTCTTGCATTGGATCTTAGGAAAGACGTTTGATGCAGACATAGTTATCCAAGTCATTCTTACTCGATTGCCTGTCTGTTTCTTCCTACTCCTTGACGCCCTGGCACGGATGGCTGCATGCAACGCAGGATAGATACATCTAGGCCAAGGTAACCGAGCAAGTTTTTGCCTGCTTCGCAACTGAATCAACAGTATGTGGTGCGGAAAGCAAGGCATGTTTGTTCCTAACGCGGCGACCGCAGAAATATGCAAATGCTGTTTTCGCAGGTGGCCGACACTGGCAACTAGAATCTGGAGCTGCAACAACCCGCACCAATGAAGATTGCTTCACTATCGTCTCTTTTCCCTTCCCTTTTCATTTTCCCTTTCCTCTTATCTTCGCCTTTTCAACAACTTTAAAAGTCTCGTGCTCTCTACCACTGAATCTGGTATCTACCCCTAAGATTTGGACTACGAAAGCAAAACACCTAGCCTAAAGCCTAGCCTAAGGTGAGTAAATTATTTCGTCTCTTAGGGTCTTGACGACCAATTCTGACCAGTATTTAGACTAGCTTCCCTAAGCTTTAGGGGAAGTTATCCTCAAAATGTTGCCCGACGCCCTGATGCAAGGGCTTCGTCAGTACAAGTCCGATACCAACGCACTGGCGGCCTGGCTGGCCTCAACCTCAAGACTTTGTGGCTACAAATGTGACTTCCCCAATCAGAAGTCCTTCCCGGACGGAGAAAACCCTCCCTCTGGTCGACTCAAAGGCAAAGCACGAAAAGAAGCCAAGAAGCGAGGAGCACCAGCAAACCCAGCAAACCCACAGACAACCAAGAACCAAGGTCCAAAGTACACAGTGGCTCTGAAAGACTTCTTGCCCATGGCTGAGTGTATCGCCGAGTCCAGAAAGCCCCTTATCACAGTTCCCAGCTCCTTTGTCAGTACTATCGATCGCTCCATTCGTCTCCGATCAAACTTCGCCGCCGAGCGGGCGCTTCACGGCATGGAAGTTGATATAGATGCGGACAATGCACACGACTACTTTGTTGGTGTTTTGAACAAGGTCAAGGAGGCTCTCCGCCCACGATTCCCGCCCACTCAGAACGCGCAAACGACCCAGCCCCCTGAGAAGGAGGATATTTCTCGTGGATTTCAAGCCCTATCATTTGAAGAGCCTTCTCAAGAGTTCCTAAATGCCCCCGATGTTGAACTTCCCCAGAAGGCGCAAGGGGATGACACTAGCTACAAGGCAAAGAAGGATCAAGAGAACCGCTTATGGGAGATCTTACATGCTCCCGACATTTTGGAACTCCCCCAGAAGGTGCAAGGGGACATCACAGACTACAAGGCAGATGATGATGAGGAGGAGGAAACCGGCTTCACCAACCTCATATTTGCTCTGGTCTTACTCGAAGCCAAAGCTATGCGAGACCAGATCCAATGGATATGGCAGGGCTACCTCGATAAGACTATTGACATCACTGCTACGGCAGTTGCTACCAATGTGGGAATCCAGAGGATACGAAAACTTTCAGAGGAGTGCTCTATGTCCAATGAAGATAACGCTCTTCGAGCCGCACAACTCCATTTCTCAACGAATGCTTACTTGAAAGGAGCCATGTCCGGCCGAAGCTTCCGCGAAATGGCGAAGGCAGCCGAAGATCTCCGCGAAAAGGTGGATAGGGGTATGTGTCCCAGTGATTTATTCGAGGATTACAGCAACTCGTTTCTCTACGCCATACACACCATCAAGCCGCTGGTGGGGCAAACCCAAGATTCGCTTCCTTACTTCAGACCCCGTAAGGTCGAAAGTCCTACAGCCCGCGAGCAGTTTTTACTTGGAGAGCGTGACGCATTGTACGATTTCTGGGTCGAAGGTGTTTTATTCCTGCACTACAACATAGAGAAAGCCGGTTCAAACGGCTTTCCAGTTGAAGACGAATTCTTGCGAATACTCCGAAAGACCAATGAAACCAACGAGGTGTCTTTCGAATTGGCCTTTGTTGCCCAAGTGTTCCTTGATATGCGCCACCTTCTAGGCAGCACGGAGACAATGGCCGAAAAGGCTATCGGCTGTATCGGGGGAATGAAGCTTGGTCTGGATACGTTTGTGGAACTTTGGGCCGACTCTCCCAGCGCCAAGGGAAGGGACGCTTTGAAGTCCCAACTCAAGGAAGGCCAGGACTGTCTGAACAACATGGTCCGCGACGTAATTCCTGCTGTCAAGGCCTCCCAGGTTCGCAACGGCCTCGACGTTGAAGGGGTTGATGAGCCCTGGAGGTTCTTGAAGCGCTCTCCCGTTTTGTGTGGTCTTGCGCTGTTTCATGCTCGAGTGGAGATATACAATCTGTCAATCAATTGCATGAAAGAAACCGGTGTCACCACAAGATTGGTCCATTTGTACAATGCTATACAGCAAGAGGGTTTCCTCGGCAAATCATGGGCCGATATGGAGGAATTCGAAGCTTGCTTTGAGGAGCAAGATCTCTTCATGGGCAGGAAGCCAACGAGATCCAGTCAATACAATGAACGACTAATGGTGCAGATGGGCTGCTCTTTCTCTTCGATCCAGAAGTTGAAACGTTCATCCTGGAGACAGCAGGTTACAGACAAGCATCAGAAGGACTTGGCATTCCGCACGGCGATTCAGGGCATGAACAAGGGGGCTCCTGTCTCCAAGACCTACTTGCGTATGCACAAGCAACGCGGCGGCTGCCTTGATCTGACCAAGAAGGAGGTGCTTGACATTGTATCTCTGAGCAAGTACAAGTTGGTACAGGAAAGTGACAGATACACCTTCGGTTCTTTGAGTGAGGAAGAGAAGCAGCAGCTCAACAAGCGAGCTTCTCAGCCAAAATCGAAGCACCAAAGCGGAAAGGACGCCTGGCCTGAATCTTACTATCTTGTACTTCTCACCATGGCACTGGCTGCCGAAGCTCGAGAGTTGGCATTCCCGCACCTGCAGATGCACGGTTTCTGCTTTGGTTTACAGGCTGAGATATTCGACAGGTGCAAGCCTGTCATAGAAGAGAAGGTCCTCTACAAAGGTTTTGTGCCACTTCGGGGGCCAATCGATATCATACCTCGCACCCTGCAGCTGGTAGAGTGGCCCAAAGGTGATCAGGTTCTTAAAGAAGCCGCATCGGTGATCGCAGAGTTCTGTGATGACTTCGGCGACAAGATTCAAGGGTTGATTCGGGAGATCAAAAGCTATTCCGAGCCTGTAGTCGTGACGTCTGTTGCAAGTGGCACCTGTCTCAAACGGTACTCGGAACTTGTGGACTAATGCGCTCGGGGCTTATGTTATGAGTGCGGTTCGACTCACATTGATCAAGGTATTGCGGTGGGATGTTCTTATGTGATCGGTAAGGGCTGCGGTACGAATGCCTCTTCCCCAGGTGGCGATGAGGGCATGTCGAGAACTGCAGGGTTGACGAGGATGATGGACGGGGCAAATTGAGATGATGTCTGAGCCGGTCCGCTGATGGTCGACTGGACAA
Organism: Fusarium luffae; assembly: GCA_013184325.1. Lineage (NCBI taxonomy): Eukaryota > Fungi > Ascomycota > Sordariomycetes > Hypocreales > Nectriaceae > Fusarium > Fusarium luffae. Next base: position 19,005 of record JABCJV010000398.1, read on the forward strand.
TCGTCATTGTGACTCCTAATCGTCTTTGACACGAACCAAGTCTGTTAAATTTGCTGCTTTGAACGGGAGATGATCACCTGTGGGAGTCCATAAGAGACGAAATAGTTAGATTAGTCCTTTATGTCAATCCAGATGAGAACTTAGGCTGTTTTATTTTCGTACCCTAAGCCTTAGACAATCTTTCCCTTACAGCGGGCGAGATCTCCATTTCTTTGAGTGAGCCTTGGAGTCGGGGTATGGATTGGATGACAGTTGAAATGCAGACCTCGTATTGTGCTGACTGGCTGAAACAAGACCTCACAAACCAACAAACATCACAGGGGTCCTGGTAACTCCAGTTGAAGGGAACGCAACGTCGTGGCACAATGCAATGTCCGATTTGACGGTTTCAGATGAGATTCGTTGTCGAGTAACAATGCAAAGATCAAGGACTGGACAACCTATTTGTTTGCTGGTGACATTTATTTGGTGTAAGCATCAAATGCGGGGAGAGCTTTGCTTTCAGTCTGTTGATGTAACCAGGCAAATTAGAAAGGGGATTGAGGCTGGTTACACCAAGGGCAAGCTCAAGAGAGAGCGTGAATAGCTTCATGGTACAAAAAAGAGATCAACGTAGCACCTGCAGCCGTTATCGAGCTCAATTGGTGATAAATGGCCGGATTGCAGCCGTAGATTGTTGCATGCCATGTTCCACAGACAAGCCTGATCTGACTATCTCTTTATCGGAAGGTCAAGACAAAAGATCGTCGGGCTGTCAGGCGCTCAGGGCGTGTCCTATCACGATCTTGGTTAGGTCCTATCAGTAATCCTTGACCCCGCGATAAGCTAAGGCTGGTGCCCCCAGTCCGAGTTAGGGTCCATGATTAATTGGGAGGGGGACGGGAGTAACGTCGCACTGATAGCGTTTCTGTTTCTCCCTTCTGTTTCCGTTGCTGCGACGGTAACTGTGACTGTGACTGTGACTCTGTGCTGGGGTCTTCGTCTAGGTCTTCTCCTCAGGGCTCTCTTTTCTCCTCTCGTCATCTATTTTAGGGAAGCTTACAGGTCGCGTGCCACCCAATTGATCATAGTCACTGCACATTTATTTATTCCATTCACTCCCTTCCATTCTGCGACCGTTGTTGTCTTCTCCACCTCCGCCTTTTCAACGGCTTTAAAAACAAAGCCAAACGCCCACTTACCCCAACGTCCACTTTTCTTTCTCAGTTGTTATCATCACTCACTCACTTGAGATCTTGACATCAAAGAAAAGAAACCATGTCTCAGGACCCTGCTACTGCCCCCGCCAAGGGCGGCATCGCGACCGATGCAGACTACCACGATGCTCAAACCGATGTCGATCTTCCTCGCGGTTGGAAGTACCGACGATTCCAACTCTTCGGCAAGACCCTTCCTTGGTATGCCTCGCCACGCATTCAGCTCGGCATGGTCGCCTTTGTCTGCTTCATGTGTCCTGGCATGTTCAATGCTCTTGGAGGTCTTGGCGGCGGTGGTAAAACTGATCCCACTCTGGCTGATAACATGGTGAGTGAGGCTCGGCAATAAGCACTAACTGCAGATCAACATGCTGACTGGGGGCTAGAACACCGCGCTCTACGGTACTTTTGCTGTGGTTGGTATCTTCGGCGGCACTTTTGTCAACAAGCTCGGTATCAAGGCTTGTCTCGCTTTCGGCGGTGTTGGCTACGGTCTCTACGCTATCAGTCTTCTTGTCTCTGTCCACAAGCATGTCCCTGGCTTCAACATCTTTGCCGGTGTCTGGCTTGGCCTCTGCGCCGCTCTGCTTTGGACTGCGCAGGGTACAATCATGATCTCATATCCTCATGAGAACAAGAAGGGAATGTACTTTGCCTGGTTCTGGGGTATTTTCAACATGGGTGCTGTTATTGGCAGCTTGGTAAGCTTCCTTTCGCCCCATGACGCCATTCATACTGACTTCATAGATCCCTCTCGGTGAAAACATCAACATCAAGGAAAACAAGACCGTCAGTGATGGAACATACATCGGCTTTATCGTCCTCATGTTCTTCGGTGCCCTCCTTGCTCTCACTCTTTGCAACGCCGGTGATATCATTCGCAAGGATGGCTCCCGAGTTATCCTGATGAAGAACCCAACTTGGCAGAGTGAGCTCTGGGGTCTCTGGGAGACTCTCCGTTTTGAGCCTTTTGTCGTTCTCCTCTTCCCCATGTTCTTCTCATCCAACTGGTTCTATGTCTACCAGCAGAACTCCGTCAACGGCGCCTACTTCAACACTCGTACAAAGGCACTCAACGGTCTACTGTACTGGTTGGCTCAGATCATTGCGGCGGTCATCTGGGGTTATCTCCTCGATCGCGAGAATGTCAGACGTACCACCCGTGCCAAGGGTGCATGGGTTGCTCTTTTCGTCCTGACCTTTGTTATCTGGGGCGGTGGCTATGCCTTCGAGAAAACCTACACCCGTGAGACTGTTGCTCCTGATTCGGGCTTCATTCCTGGTGACTGGACAGACTCTGGCTATGCTGGACCCATGTTCCTGTACATATTCTACGGCTTCTACGATGCCGCTTGGCAGGCTACTGTCTACTGGTATGTACCACACTAAACTTCTTAATCAAGCATATACTAACAAATTAGGTTCATGGGAGCTCTTTCCAACTCCGGTCGACGATCCGCCAACTATGTCGGCTTCTACAAGGGCATCCAGTCTGTTGGTGCTGCCGTTGTCAACCATCTTGACGCGAAGAAGATCTCTTACAGATCCGAGTTCATCAGCAACTGGGTTCTTCTCTCAGTGTCTCTTGTCATCGCTGCCCCAGTCATTCTTCTCAAGATCCGCGACCACGTGAGCACTGAAGAGGATCTCAAGGGCACGGATGAGACTATTGCTGATGTCCTGCCTTCTTCTCATCCCGAGAAGAACCCCGAGAAGACTGGTATTGCTTAAGGGTGGATGGTTCATGCTATTGGTTTGAGCAAACTTGGAGAGATTGTTACATATGCATGATTGAGGAAGATGGTGAAGAATTGGTGGTAATGAATTAATTGACGTATCTATCCTGAATCTCAGTGCGACTTTGCCTTGCATTTCTCATGACCATGAATTTCAAATATGATATGATGATGATTCCTCGTATAAGGTTGGATGACACAACCATCAATGAGCCTTACTCTTTTGACCCATGTGATGCAACGTCTCGTTAAATCAGCCCTGCGATCGACCCAAAGTCCTGGGTCGAGTGGAGATATCTGTCATCACGAACCATCAATATTCTCAATTGGGATAAACAAGCGATCGTAACGATGAAGATGTCCGGTGGATCAATTTTGACGTTCAGCTATGTAGTCCTCTGTCTCATACCCTTCCAATTAAACAAACTTGACATGGCCAAAGAACTTGGTGATGTGAAAACTGGCCTTGTCAGGCGAACTCCATCCTCCAAGGTCTTGATCAGGAAACATCTTAGGGCTCGTAACCGTTCTGAAGAAATTCATCCTCCACTTAGTACCGCGTGCACAGCCAGGATCGACATTAAACAAACCCAACGGGATCTGTGCCTTGCTGACCCATTTCTTCGCCTTCTTATCAAGTTCCGTCTCGGCCTCAAATCCGTCACCCTCGGGGTCGGAAATGAAAAAGTGATCAAATGGCGCTCCTTCCTCACGGACCTTGGTAGGATTGTAGACGAAGGCTTGGTAGGTCACGTTGTTGGGGTTGATTTCGTACTCGAGATACGTCTGCGGATCGTCGGTGCCCTTGTAAATGAACGCTTCCATGACTTCGTAAGCCCAGATATCATCGTTTGTTCCCTGCGATTCGTTGAAGTAGAAGTATTTCTCGTCCAAAGCCGTGAAAGTCAGGGAGAGAGCGGTGTCCGTGTAACAAAGATCGACTTGCGTACGTGGAAATGGATTACCGTCGGGTACGGATTTAGAGAATTTGATGCTGCCATATTTAGGACATGCTGGCACATTGACTGAAGGAACGTGAGCAGCGGCGAATGAAGCCACAGTTAGGAATAAGAGGGAATGCATTTTGAGGCAGTGAGTAAGACAATTGGATCAATACGAGAAGTAGGATATTCGGTGTTGTTATGTTTTTATTTACTTTGTACAGCCTCTGGACCCCAAATCCTTCAGGGTGCACCTCCCTCTAGCTCGTATTTGCTCGAGTCGCTACCGAAAATGATTGGTTGTGTTGCATTGCATTGCATTGCAGATGAAGGAAGGAAACATTGGATGATCTGCAACGTAGCAATTGGGGTAACAAAAGGGCCGCTCGTGACCAAGACATGATAAGCTGTGGTGGGGAAGGGACGGGGAAGACGGCATGTCTGTTCCTCCTTGCTTTGCGCCTTAGATTTGAGGGATGTCAGCTTTATATGGGCCCAGGCAAGAGCAATGAGGAAGTGACCGATGAATATCCATTCATTCATTGCTGACGGTCTGAGATATCATTTGTTTGATTTTCCCTCCTCCGGACGCCGTCCCAATACGGCATAGTTAGAATGGCAATGCGACGACCAGTCCCAAGTATCACCTCCAATGCCTTCATTGCAATGCAGACAATTATTGACGACCATTTCAACTCAATAGCAATCATTCATTTATCTTTCCCATGTAGTCAAATTTGGCTTTCAAGTAAATCAACGACTACGGAAATTTTCTCTGCCATGTGGTAAAGTTCATAACGCCACAAAGAGCCTCATCAGCCATGGCTTTAGCTCAACGGAAATCTCCGAGGTACAATAATGAAGACATCTTCTTAATGCGACTAACTATCGCAATCTTTCACATACGACCACAGCCCTTGGAGAATACGGGATCCCGTCCGCTCTCCCATAGTCAAGCCGAGGAGCGGTGAATTAGTACTCGGGTCGGTGACGACCGGGGAATCCTCACTGTTGTATGTTTTTCATTTTTGCATATTCCAGTTTGGCTGGTACAAGATGTTACCTCTCTAGATCATTGTTTAAGCCTCTATCGCCAATACTGCCAATACAGAGTAATGACATGTAAGTTGTGGTTAAGAAGACAGGAGTCCTCATGCTCAGGAGAATCGCCCAAGAACACCATCAATCCGGACTGCGAATGATTGCGACAGTGCATGATGATGTTTTCTTAGTTGTTATGGCAGATCATATCCTTCGTCTCGAACCTTTCTTCAGATTTACATCACGTGTGAAATTGCAAGATTGATTCCTTCGCTTGCTGTTAATTGACATGGATGATCTGATATTTGCCGTCTGATTGGTTGGTCAAGTGCCTTCCATAAGCTAACATTCCATCCGTCTCCACTTACGACTTCCTCCTATTTCCGCCTGTTCCACGAGTTGTCACTTGTCGTCAACAACTTCCTGTCATCATCGCTAATGCCTCGCAAAGGGAGTCGAAAGGTTCGATCCGGATGTTTGACCTGTAAATCCCGCAAAATAAAATGTGACGAGACGAAGCCAGCGTGCCTGCGATGCGTCAACGCCGGACGGGTGTGCCAAGGACTGGACTTCACGTCATCTCGTCTTGACCTCGTACAACCGAGGCATCATGTTCTTGGGGATTCAGCGAACGGCGAATCAAGAGCTATCGAGTTTTTTTGCAAAGTTGCTGCTCCGTCGCTATCAGGACCTATCGATCCTTACTTTTGGACGCATATCGTTCTGCAATTTGCTGAGCATGAACCTGCCGTCAGGCACTCTATCATGACAATCAGCTCTTTGTTTGAAAACCGCCAGCGTCGTGATGAATTTTCGCCCTCTGCTGGACAAAGAAATGTCGTGGCTTTAAAGCATTATAATGCGGCTATTCGGGAACTTCGAGGCGCTCAAAACCCGGACTTGGTTCTGACGTTGTTGACATGCCTTCTATTTGTATGCATCGAGGTTCTGCATTCAAATGGAGATGTTGCTATCCAACATTGTTATCATGGAATTAATCTGCTCGGCACTTGCGATCCACCGAAGTGGGCACTATACTATCTGATGCCGATATTTAGGAGACTCAGCATCTTACCCTTTTACTTTGGCGATTCACAACCTTTGGCTGATTGTCCTGCGTTAACACAACCAGCTGCAACGGTTGATACCACATTCTCGTCATATTTCGAAGCCCAGGTTTCCATAGACGCCATTTACAACTTGACCATACAACTCTTCCGAAGTACTGGAGAATATCGTCTTGGCAAAATGCGACATAAGCCGGGCCCACCTGAAATATTCATCGAGCAAGAAAAGATTCATGGCCACCTGGCTCAGTGGAAGTCTGCATTCGAGAGATTCGAGTCCGAAACGTCGATCGAGCTCAACTCAACAACTAAAAGTTCGCGGATCTGGCCGCTTCAACAATATCATGTTTGCATGGCTCTTTCGACTGTGATCGTCGCAACAGACGAAACTGATTACGATGTGTTTATCCCGAATTTCAAAGAAATGGTCAAGGGTGCTGGCGAGCTCGCTGGATTGAGAACTAGACCGACGACATCTGGATTTCATTTCGAGATGGGATTCGCGCCGTTTCTGTTCTTCGTGGCCATCAAATGTCGAGATTTCGAAACACGGATTGAGGCGCTGCGACTGATGGGTGTTCTCTGTGCTGCGCAAGAGAGTCTATGGAATAGCCGTACGCTGCAAGTCGTCGCGCAGCGGATAATCGATCTCGAATACGGCGTCACAACGCAATTTTCGGGAAGGTCCACGCGGTATAACACTTTGCCCCCGGACGAGAATAGAGTTCGACATTTTGTTGTTGGGCCTATAAAGGTTGGGCCAGATGGCGTTGTTGGACGAGAGATATCGATGTACATGCCGTCGGAAGATGGCGGTATATACATCAAACGCGAGATATTCTCCATGAAGAGACTGGGCGAATCTCTTGATATCGAAGGATCACCAGGTGTTTTTGCCGTCGACCTTGCTACACAGAAGTTATTGATGACTGCGCTGGAGGATACTAATGTCTCATCATGGTGAGCGCTTTTCTTCCAAGCCCGATTCAGACCGAATTGAAACCCCAGAGGCGGCGACTCAGATGAGCAGGCAAGTCCAGGCATTCTGTTGCTGTAGTGTAAAAGCCAGATTCTGCCTGCTATTACTGCTGCCTTCCAACGAGCTATCGCCCCTTGAGGGTTCCAAATTTGATCAGTGTGCTTGGAGTTCCGGGAAATTTGGAAGCAAAGAATTGATATCATAATAAACACTGAAGTCATATTTTTTTTTTTTTTTTCAAAATTGAAAGAGATTTGATATACGAAACGCCGAATTTATTGATTTTGCCGTTAATCTAGACTTTCATGAGTCATTATTCCGAAACTTCAAATGCACATTCACCGAGTGATTTCCTTTCAATGCGTCTTCCCCAGAATAGCCCATCGAACTTGGCCACCAATAGCCTCATCATCTATTGGAAATCGTTGGGCCAGCACTTCTCCTTGGGCCACAGCTTGGCATCGTGTGTCGAGGCGTGAACCTCGAGCTGGAGCTTGTTGGTGTTGACAATCTCCTTGCGGCAGTTTTGGCACTTGGTACGTTAGTTGACTTCTTTTCGCCCGTGAACAAATCACACACGATAGAGGTGGGCTTGGGAGCCTTGACGGGAAGACCGTTGGCCTTGACGGGAGCACGAGTTCCAGCGGCATCCGCCTTCTTGCTGAAAGAAATGTCAATAAGATGTCCTAGAATAATGACAACAAAGAGTCCTGGCTTACTGCTCCTTGTTTCTTCGGTCCTTCTTGCTGATAGGCATCTTAAATGAGTTTAGTAGTGTGTTGATGAAGGGTAAAAAAAAAAGTCGATGGTCTGAATTTCAGGGTCCTGTTGTGGGGGAAGTTACATGAATAGAAGAAAGAAAAAATCTCCCAGGCGTGATGGGGTGGAGAGTCTGGCGCGGCCGTGTGGCCCACTAAAGTGTTTGCCGAGGAATTAGTCAGCCCATAGAAGGCCTAGAGCGGTCGATGAGAGACCCACTTGATCGTTATCATCCATCACGATTGCAGAGCAGACAAAGTCCTGAGAGCATGGGGTATAAGAGATTGAATTGTATGCCTTGAAAACTTGGACTTTCAAAATAAGTTCTAAATGGAAGAGACGAGACAAGTGCTTAGACTTCTTTATTTCCCATAGTCTAAGTCTAAGAGGATAACTCTTGCTCAACTATACGATTTTCCATCCAACAAGTGATAACAAACACTACTCAAAACGAATAGTAACTGTGAATAGCAATACAGTGAATAGTAACACAAATCGCTGTTTTTTTGTTTTGTTTTTTTGTTTTTTGTCTTTTCTGTTTTTGGGTTATTGCATCGACTGCATTTGTCGATGGTGGTTGGTTATACTCGGTGTCAGCTGGTGACACACTGGTGATACGATGCCGGCAATGCGTGCTTAATAGAATAGCACTTGTTGTGGTTGGTTATACATGCGATCGTATAAAGGCCGATCAAGACTCCTCTCTCAGATGGGGGCCGATCTTGTCCTCAACGATGGCAGAAATCATGAACTTCTTGACACGCTCCCGAAGTCTCTCTCTTTCCAACCTCTTCTGGAGCACTTCCATATATCCGTCCAGGTCTTCCTGACTAATCTCATTGTGATGTCGGTCCAGATCAGGTTCCTCCTTAGAAGAATTGTTTGAGAAAGGCGAGGAAAAGCAGCTGACTGGTATACCAAGAAGCTTAATATCAGAATGACCTGTCTTCTTGAGCTCATCCATCCTTTTGTACAGGCATTCTGTGAATTCGTCCATCTCCGTCTTGCTCAACGTATCGAGGAAGAGATGCAGGTTCACCCCAGGTATGCGACGATCAGGGCTAGGACTGCGACGATCCAGACTGGGGCTGCGATGGTTCCGGCTGGAGGAGGTGCGAGTCTTTCGCTTTCGCTTCTTGATACCAGAACTGGTAGGGGTGAGTCTTGCTGGCTTCGCATAGACGGTGGAAGACGGAGGATTATCGGTAGCAGCAACAAGACCGGCCCGGGTGGGTTCGGCGAAGGGAATAGTGTGTGGGTTAGAGATGGGAAGGGTACCCATGAATGACATCTTGAAGAAATTGATACTGTTGTGTTGTTACAGTATAGGCGGAATGAGAAGTGTAAAGATGTGAATCGTGGCGTGTTGTTACAATATAGACAGAGTGTGAAGTGCAGAGATGCAAATGCTGTTGTGTTGTTACAGTATAAACAGAACACTATGTGTAGGTAGGTATGAGTAACCAGGCAATAGCGACTGAGCGTAGATGAGCGATGTTGTGAGTGAGAGGAAGGAATGAGAGAACAGCGAGGGGACATTGGGCATTTTATATCCTTCAAGGTGATTTCATTTCTGCCTCGAAGAAAGTCTATTGTAGAATATGCTTCGCAAAGTTTTCCAAATAATGCTCACAGCTCTCAACAATGTGCGAAAGTACCATTAGATGCCTAACTTTCGATAGTACCTATGCTCATAAGAATGGTCTACGATGAAGGTGCCCCTACGCACCTGCTTTGTGGATTGTGCCCATTGGGATAATGTAAGAAGGACGGTGTTAGTATGGAATATCAGTAGACCAGTCACAGAAGTCCAAGTCTCTATGCTCATACAGGACTTCACTGATCAACTATATACAGACAAGAGGATTGTCCAAACAAGTGTTTACACGTCCCCGAACTAGACTATGGGGCCATAGGTAATTAGGCAGGTTTCATGGCTTCCAAGGCTCGATAATCACACTTCCTCAGCAGAGTCTGGTATACTCTTCGCGAATGTCGTCAAAATCCCCTGTGCGAATATTCACAGAAGGAAGAGAATTCAGCTTCCTACTTTGCAACGATTAACTTCCGCAGTAATTGCCTTTAAAGAACTGGCCAAAACTGTTAAGACTGCATTTGCAGCCTTTTAAGTTCGTAGGATGGAGATATCGGCTGCCAGATTTCAAGATTGACTTTGCTCTATTGGTCACGGAGTTTCGCAAATTCTCTTGCTCTATGAAACTGTGTTCAATATAGGCAGGTCCTACGAGATCTTCATCACCTCATATGGCTCTTGAATCAATACCCGGGTCGTCTTTACCCATCACATGCAGTAAAAAGCTTGATTCAGGAATGACGGGCAATGTATTGAAGGTTCTGACCCGGGTCTGATCAGTCGAGCTTTGACTTTGTAGATTTCCATTTGTTTCCATGGCTGCCTACAAGATCGCAATATAGACCTTGATAATTGTTGGATAATTCTGCTAATCCCTCAATCTTATCGTGCTTGGTTTATTGAGGACTTGGCCTTCGGAATCCATAGTTTGTGCATTGAGTATGTAATCAGCCCAGCCTGCATAAGCGGCGATCTCCACAATGCCTTCCCAACAACTGTGCAACCGTAACCTCGACCTCAACTTCCCCTCTTCAATTGCATCTAAACATGGCTCTGAAATCCATTTTTGTAAGGAACTATGCACTGAATCTCTCATATGAAGCTTACCATTGAGTCCAGACAATTTTGGCCCTTGGGCTGTTCGCTTCTTTCGTCTCCGAGAGAATCAACTTGTTGAAGACGTTCTATCAGAACACGCCGGCGCGTGTCACCAAGATTAACAACATTGGTCGTCACGAAGTCAAATTCGTGGATCGTATCAGAAGTTGCGAAGATGTTTTGCTTATTGAGAAGTATCATTTGGCAATTCTTGCATGTGACGCTGGCCGGGAACGCTGGAATACTGTCATGGTGTGTACCGAACCTTCCATGACAAGCGGTCACTAACAATTGAAGGGTGTCTTTGCTGGCAACGTTAGTGAGAACGGAGGACTTTGGGCCTATGACTATGAGAATGTTGAAAGCCCTGATGGGGAGTCCCTCAAGCCAATTGCCCTCGCCGGGTTCCCTCACGCCAACGACTTCCACACCCTAGGACTGGCCTTTGACCAACAGACATCTAATCTTTTCGTGACAAACCACGCCCAGGCGGGATCGCGGATCGAAATGTTCAAGTTCGACATCGAATCGTTGGCGGCTCGATACATCCAAACAATTGAGCATCCCCTCATCCACGGGCCCAACTCAATTGCGCTCATCAACGGCCATGAGTTTTACGTTAGCAACGACCACTACATCACTAAGAAACAGTCAATCCTGATCCCCAACCTCGAGACATACCTCGGCACTCCCAGTGGCACGATTGTCCACGTATCTCTCAAAGAATCGCAAGTCCAAGCCAAGATTGTCGCTCGAGTTCCCTTCGCCAATGGCATCGAGATCCTGAACAGTTCAACGGTCGCTGTGGCGTCTTCCTCCCGGGCAGCCGTTTACCTCTTCACAACGCCCGACCCCACGACTTTGGAGTTCAATTCCATGATCAAATTGCCTTTTCTCCCGGATAACCTTTCCGGATCCGGTGACAAGTTGATGATTGCGGGCCATGGGCATATGCCCTCCTTGGTCAAGTTCACGCACTCGCGACGTATATGTAACGAGCCTGACGAGTATGAACGCGCGGATGCAAAGGCCAAAGAGATCTGCGAAACGTCAAAGGCGGTATCTTGGACGGCTGAGTGGAGTGAAAGTGAGGGTCTGAAGAACCTCTATGTTGATACGGAATATCCTTCCAGCTCGACTGTTGTCAAGGATGCTGACAGGGGCGTCGGTATCGTCACTGGTCTTTATGCTAAAGGCATCCTTGTTTGGAGGGGCTAATTGAACCGATTGAAGCAAAGGGTTAATGCTTACTCGCATGTACGTGTGTGAAAGCTATACGGAGTCGCGATACACCTTCGCAATTGTTTATGATTAAGTATTGAGATAGTGTTGTTCGCGAAAGACTACCGGATATATCACATTTTGGGAATCCTCTTTAGCAATAAGAGAGCTGAATAGAATGGTAAAGGTGATGAATGTTTATTGGTCACTATCTAGCTATGAACAGAGTGAGAAGAGTGCCCCCGGCTGTGCCTTGAACACTACTACCAACACAACCAACACCTCGTCAAGTAGACCCTGTCGCGTAGCGAGATCCGTAGAGCAACTCGGTATTAGGACGCAAATAAGCGCACCTGATAGATCGCTCAAGATCGTTTCTCAATTGATCGAGAACCTGCTACGCTCAGGTGCGGTATCTCACCTGCTGAGAGCAGATTCGCTCATAGCTAGCAGCTTTTCTAGGCCTCGCCAACGGGGCTTGGTTCCTCTGCACTCTGGCAAGGACACTTAACGGGCGTATCGATCGTCTTGGCTTCGAAGTCGGATGACTCATTCGTACCTTGAACTAGTTGCTGTGGGTAGTTTGTCAGTACACATTCTTACTGGAACTGCGATATGAGGGACACTTATCTGTCGGTGATAAGACAACGACTGTGCGTCGCACGTCTCCTATATTGCCTGAAGCCTTCATAAAAAGACCAGGTCCCCGGGCGACACCACGTGGAGGTTATAGGAGTCCGATTTCATCGCCCTTCCCCAACTTGCTCCGTTTCCGAAACTTGTCGGGGCGCCCTCAAGGTTCAACAGCAGTATAAATACTGCATGCGTCGCCTTGAGGGTCTTTCCAAGATATCCATAACAACTGCTGAACGGCTAGCTTGATATGAAACCTTGACCACTGGACCAGCCCGAAGGTGGATCTCGAAACTGAAAGCATCTCCTTTGAACAAGACTGCCCCGCAACGATCACCCTAAGGTCGCAGTGGATTTTCTTCAAGATCCGTACGGCAACGCCTTCGGTGGCTCTGTGCCGTAGGACCTTGGCCACTATGAAGTGGACCCCCAAGAGTATCAGTCAACGGCCATCAACGTAGAGGCACTTGTTGACATCACTCGACCACCTCCCAACTCCCAGAGTCGGTTATCAGGTGGTATCCATTTGCCTTGAGATATTTCACTCCACAAAGGAACCCGCGCTACTCGACTCCAGCATCGCAGCGGAGGAGGACCCACGGAAAGGGGGGAATTTCAAGGATCACACTGCAGCCACCGGCCACCTTGAGTTCCTTGACCATTAGAACAGAGTGTATCCGATAGGCATAACGGAACAGACCTGATAATGGATTTGTATGAAAACCTTTTAGGAACGCCGTAGGGAGGAGCCCTACAGGGATCCCGGCAGCCCCCCTCGTCAGTGATATTGACCGGGACCATGGCCGCCGGTAAGTGGTAGTTCGTGGGGGAGGTTTCGTGCTGCCTATGTAAGAAGGAAAGAAGAATTTTCCTGGAGATGCGATGGGGAAATATCTATTTAGGCAGGCAGAGTAGCAGACGCCTCAGGCACACCTTGATTGCTGCGCAGCACTGGCATTCACTTGAACAGGCTAGCAGTCACCTTGCACTGGCACTGACACTGACACTGACTTGCACTGGCAACAGCTTGCCCAGCAAACGCAGGTTCATATATTTCTGGTCTCGGGTATCAACAAACATTTAATGCTACACAGCATTTGCACCGTCACCCCAAGTCAAAGAATGTTCTCCGGGAATAGGTATAGCGACCAGGTACTCGGATAAGCTGTCTCATAGTCATGGGTTGGAGTTTGGTGTTACTTTGCTCGAAGGTTGTCTCAGGCATGTTCGAAAGACGTGATATCTTGAACATTCACTGTTTATGATGATATACGAATTACTGAACAAACGTGTGAAATTACTCTGCCTATTCCCATTCCAGCTAACTACCGTATGCACATACATCATCACATCAAGTGCCTATCCAAGCACTTTCCCGGTGCTCTCAACGCCCTAAATGAACAATACCGATTACTTTGTTGACTAATGCCGTTGTCTTAGCCTGTCCGTTCCTCTTCTCGTTATTCTTTGTATGAATCCACCCTTTTCCCTTGCCAGGAACTTTTGGCCTGATGGCTGAGGCCCTTCGGACGGTCCAGCCGGGAGTGCACCTGACATTGACCACTCTATCTCTTCCACCTGTGGCCCAGAAAAGGAGGAGGCTGAATGAATCGGTTCGTCACAGCTAGAAGGTGGTGTCAAGACGCCTGCATTGATTGCTTCGAGTTCGAATGGCCCCGTTGAGGTGTCTACCGCCAGTTCAACGGGTGACATAGTAGCACCAGTGGCCGCGGAAGACTGTGAGTTTCTCCCTTTGTCCCGACTCCTGTTGAAGCGCCAACATGGGTCTGGAGAAAGCATCATTTCAATCTCCGCCTCGCTATACAGTCTCTTCTTGAGGCTTTGGTGTACCGCCGGCTTTCCTTGGCTATCCTTACATTCCGTGTTTGCATTGCGATTCACCAGCATCTCCAAGATCTGTTGCCTGTCTTTATTCAGTTTCCCTTTGCCCTTGGACCCGCTTGGAGCGCATGTGATCATTAGAGGCGTTTCGTTGAGTCCGGAGACTAGATCGACATTTGAGCCTCCCTCTATCAGCAGCCTAGCCATTCCCAAGTCTCCTTTGTCGCATGCTTGATGCAGAGCTGTTGAGCCATAGGCATCGAGTGAGTCTATACTGATGAGCTTGACTCTCGCTTTTCGTTTTCGTTCTTGTGGTGGTGAACGAGGAATCGGCCTCTGAATCTCTTCGAGTAGTAACTTTAACGTCGCCTCGTTCTCGCACAAGTGTAGTGGCGTCTGTCCTTTGGCATTCCACACATGGACGGAGTCAGTAACTCGCAACAGTTCTCGCAGTGCTGTATTGTTGGAGTGTTGAACAGCCACCAGTAAAGGCGTGTCGCCGTCCCTATCCTGTATCGCATGTTCCACTGCGAGGATGAGCTGACGAACAATATCCGGCGGGACCTTTGTGTCTGTAGCTGCCTTGTGGAGTGGCGTTGTGTTGGCGAAATTGTCCTTGGGTATAAGAAGGCTTCCTTTATCCTCCATAGCTTGAAACCCGTGTTGACGGCACCATGCGATCGTTCTTTCAAGTGTACTGCGTTCCCAAGTGGGGTCATACCGCGGGTTCTCGGATAGTAGCCTCCTGAAGGCATCGAGCTTATGCCATTTCCCTTCATATCCATACTGTTCACATATCACCCTCGCTATCAGCCTTATCTTCTCCCTAAACTCGTCTGGCTTAGACAAGTACCCATCGAGCGATTCTCGCAAAAGCTTTATCGCTCCTTTGCGGTCGCGCAGGTCGATACACAGAAACCCAACCGCCTCGTTCTGTTTAGTGCGATGTTGTAGGTCGTCATTGGAGCCGAATTGTCCGATAAGCTGTTTCTTGAGGTTTTGCAACCGTTCGAAAGCAAGGGCTTCACACGACTTGTCATATGGCTTACAGGCGTTAAGGATTCTGATGTAGGATATCTCCAGGCCCACCAAATCCACATCGCTCATGGCACTTTCGTCCATCCGTCCTTTGTATTTCATTGCTTTGTCGTATTGTCTTTTCGCAAGTTCTGGTATCCCAGCGTTGTACATTTGTTCCGCTCTCAAGATCGCCGCGTCAAATCTGTATCTCAACTCTTTGGCAGTGATGCCTGAAAGCCGCCTTGGTATTTCGTCGCTATTAGGTGCATTTGGCGCCGCTATCGCTGGGATATCAGCTATGGGGTCGGGAAACTCGCTCTGAGCCGCGGCATCCGCCACATCTTCAATCGCCTCTCTCCAACTTTTCAAGTCGGGCTCTTCGTCGATGTTTATTCGTTCGGCTGGGTTAACCCTGAGTTTGTCTTCGCTGATGCCCTCTAGCAAGTCTTTGACTCCGCGGCCAGGAACCGCATGCAACGGGTCTAGTCTTACACAATCGTTAGAGACACGCAAATGGGCAGATGGGAAGCATCTCACAATTGTAGAGCTTGAGCGCTCAGTTGGAAGATCTGAACATTGCGACTGACTCTTTCGTAAAGATCGTGGTCCGGTCCAGACGGCTGTCGGATTGCGTTCCAATATCTATTACTCCTGCTTTGTGTCTGTATTGTTTCTTCCAAGGTTAAGAGATCACTTTCGAAGTCGTTTGTAAACTTTCTGATGGCTTCAAAAAGATTCACCTCTGTCTTTGTCAAATCTGCCTCTCGAAGCGCAATCCTCTTCTGCATTACAGTAAGGGATTGGGTTAACAGTCCTCCCACCACCTTCCAATGTCTGACATTTCGTGGCGCATTCTTTGCCGAGTTGATGGTTCTTTCGATTCTTTTCCAGGTCGCAAGTCCGGCAACAACGAAACTCAGGATGGCTGAGGCAGGCTCTGCCATATTGGAGGCATAAGGATCATGACGATCTTGCTTCTTACTTGTAAATGAGCTTGTCAGACGAAGGTCTAGGTGTCCACGCTTGAAGACAAACAATGTATCAGGGCAATGACGCGTGTGCTGGCCTCGATATGCACTGCCCCGCATATGAGAAATCAGGCTGTGAGTACAGGCCGATGTCTCTAACCTGTGACACACCCACGTCAGATGATTTTCGCGGCTGGTGAGTGAATCAACGTACCAAGAGAGTGTTCAGTCCTTGGTTCGAACAATCCGACCAACTTCTTTCAAATATGAGAGTCGAACTGAGTAGCCACTCCTCAACTCCTTCAAAGTCGTTTGCAGAATAGTCGTTGTCGTAAGCTGGAGGTCGGCTCTCGAGTCTTTGTACATTACTCGTCCTTTACAATTAAGGCGACTAAGGCGACCTCTCCTTCAGAAGCAACGTTGTCATTGAGTGGCCAAGGCAGTACTGTGCAGCTTTCTGCAGTGAGCTACCCCTGTGTTTCGCCACATGAACAGGGACTCGGTGTTCAGCCGTACATGGGTCGGATCAATAACATCCATGATTTGCAAAACATTTATTGGGGCTGAAATAAACTTCCCCATGGGGTTCTTCCCAGAGCGGCAATATGACCCGCTGGTTTTTTGTAGTACTTCTGTAATTTCGTCGTGATGGTTTTGTGATACGTATACCTGGTTGTGGTTCGCAGTGCTGACTGTGGTTCGTCAACAGCAGTATGTTGTACAGAACTTCATGACTCTGCCTTGTTTGCCCTGCAGAGTCCTTGCCTGGGGCCATGTTGGTTGTTTCAGCCATTATGCAGAAGTCCTGAAGTTGCAATCAGAGTAGCAACGAGGCTCCGAGGACTTCCGTCTCCCTGATCTCTCTTATTTCTCGAGGTCAGGAACGCTCCTTCTCGATGAATCAAATCTCAATATGTTGCAGTCGCACCTTCCATCACAAACATGTCTGCAAGTGACGACCGAACGACACAAAGGCCCGGTTTCGGAATTAGACTCAAGGAATTCCTTCGAAGGCAAATTCACGAGCGTGACGAGTTCAGTACTTCACTGGGTAGGTAGAGCCTGTGGAATCATCGAAGCATTTCTTGTTTTATGCTTCTTCTGCTAACACTGCCCAGCTGGTGTGTCAGAGCCTGTTCTGCGACAGGCGATCGATACTCTGTGCAGCGAGCTTCCGTTTCTCGAACGTAGTCAGGTTCAACGAGCTGCTGAAGTCGGGAAACATGCAAACTACTACTACCGACTATCTAGTAGACAGATCACGAACCTTAACCCCGTGGTTAATCTCGAACAATATGAGAAGGATAGTCTCGTAGAAGAGCGAGAAAAGCTCTTCAGTCAACGTGGCATGCTCAGCATTATCTGTACTGTATCACTCGCTGCATTCCTTCAGGGTCATGTTCAGTCCTCGATCAATGCGATGAGCCTCTTCGTCGAGACAATCGGCATCGATATCAGGGACGGTCATGGTCAAGAAAGAAGGGCTGGGAATACTGCAGAGTGGCAGCTTGGTGCCATGAATGCGATACCCTTTCTCACTGCTGCATTCCCTGGTGCTGCACTATCGCTTCCTGTCAATTATTGCCTCGGACGACGAGGAGCTCTAGGCCTCTCAGCTCTACTCATCATCGCCAGTTCAGTAGGCTCCGGCTTTGCTAAGACATGGCAGCAGGTCCTTGGTGCCAGAGTTGTTGGTGGATTAGGTGAGTAATGCACTTAATCTTCACATGGCAACTACTGACATGCAATAGCCATGGGTATCAAGGCAGTCAGCGCCCCTATCCTGGCTTCCGAGACAGCTGTTGGCTACTGGAGAGGCTCAACGATACTCGCATGGCAACTTTGGTAGGTTTCTTTCTTCGCCAATGCGGGTTTCCCATAGCTGATTTCATGTGTTTTAGGGTCGCATGTGGTATCATGATTGGATTTGTCGTCAACTTCATAATTGCTGCTGGAACCACCACCTTGGAAGGGGACCCAAACACACAGCTCAACGTACACGATGGCAGATACCACGCATTACAGTGGATAGCTGCAGCACCCGCAGTTCCGTCTCTGTTACTACTGATTGCTGTCTGCTATTGCTACGAGAGCCCTCGATTCTATATGCGACCTGGTACGCCCAATTATAACCTCAGTCGCGCATTCGACATTCTGCTGCAGGTCCGAAAGACAAGAGTAATTCCAGTCGTATAGCCATTTCCCATTCCATTGCTAACGTCTTCATAGCTCCAGGCCACCCGTGATCTCTTCCTCATATGGTGGTCCACTCGAAATGAGGAAGGTCACGTTCTTCGAACGGAACTGCACAAGAGCCGCAATGGAAATACTGGACACCCCGAGCACAATTCCAGATCAAATGCAGATGTTTCTAGCGACAAGAAATCACCAAACTCCGGACTGACATATTCATCCCTCATCCTTGTCGTATTGCAGCTCTCAGCGGATCAGTTCAGGCCTTTGTTCACAAGTCGACGACTCAGAAATGCCTTATGGAGCAGCAGTACAGTTGCTCTTGCACAGCAGCTTTGTGGAAGTAAGATCTCGTTTTGGCCCTCATTGATGAAGCTGACAAGTGTTTGAAGTCAACGTTTTCGCGTTCTACTCCAGTAAGCCAGACTCTGATTCTCTTTGGCCATTATTGACAGTCTCTCAGATGGGATCTTTAGCAATTACGGTGTCAAAACAAGTATGGGCTACAGTTTTGGCTTTGGTGTGTATCTTGCCGCCATTTGATGCCAACAATCATTGACCAAGCTAGGATGCGTCAACTTCTTCTTCGGATTGTTAGCCATGAGGTCGGTACCTTCCTGCAATGGTTGATCATTTCATGCCACTAAACATACGACAGGTCCATTGACATCATCGGGCGACGCCGCTGGCTATTGTCGACTCTGCCTGTAATGAGTCTATTCCTCATGGCAGCGGCAGTGTCATATGCTATAGGGCCACAGGATCCTGCCGGAAACCCAAAAGCAAACACACCAGCTTCAATCGCCGGCATCATTTTTATTTATTGTAGACAACATCCTCCCTGTGGTAAAGCTGCAAGCTGACATTTCGTAGTGTTTGCTGCTGTTTATA
The DNA here is from genome assembly GCA_013184325.1 of Fusarium luffae. Taxonomy (NCBI): domain Eukaryota; kingdom Fungi; phylum Ascomycota; class Sordariomycetes; order Hypocreales; family Nectriaceae; genus Fusarium; species Fusarium luffae. The sequence goes on from JABCJV010000398.1 coordinate 38,184, forward strand.
GTCCAGGCTTGGGACCGATTCCGTTCACTCTGGCTTCCGAGAGGTTTGTCGCAGAGGCTTCGTATTTGTGTTACAATCGCTGACATGTGTAGCTTCCCTCTACAGAACAGAGAAGCGGTATGCCGTACCAATACCTGTAGGATGAGAAGAAGTTACTGACACTCGACTTTAGGGGGCATCGATCGCAATCTCTATCAACCTATTTTTCGCAGGCCTTCTGACTATCCTCTTGCCCCGTATCAACGTGGTTTTCAAGATGGCCGGAACGCTGGGCTTTTTTGCTGGTCTCAACATTGTTGTCTTTGTTCTCATCTTCCTCTTTGTTGAAGAGACAAAACAGCTTACCCTCGAAGAGCTTGATCAAGTGTTTGACAATCCCAAGAGTCAGTTTGCACACTATCAAATCACCAAACGTCTTCCCTTTATCTCCAAGAAGTATCTGTTGTGGAGGAGGGATGCCGAGAGACCCCAAGCCTACGATGAATGGGCGCTTGAGAATAGACAAGGGTCTGATTGGAGTAGACGGGATTGAAGAAAGGGACGGCGACAAAGCATTGCTTGGCTGGCTTGGCTCGGCCCTCGTGATCAAAATTGGGCATTAGGATATGCTGTTTGTCCTGAGACGTCACTTAATCATACATAGAAAATATGTATTGACAAGTGTTATGGGCGTTAATCTCACATTTGTTGGTTAATATTATTCGCATTTCGTATTTAAACTTTTAAAGTTCCCGTCACTCCACCCCCACGCTAACCGCCCAGTGCATTAACTCAGAGGTGCCGGTAACCGATCCACGCACAATCAATCAACCAACACCTGACGCCCGATCCTGTTAATCTGCAACGTCACTCGTGCAACTTTAATATTATCTCTCCATCCTCTTCCTAGACCTAACTCAGACCTATCAAAACACCATCCTTTTCAAAATGGCTGGGCATCAAGAATATTACGGCAATCAACAGCAATATGGACATCAGCAATATCCGCCTCATCAGCAACAACCACAATATCCTCCTCAGTACCAATACAATGCGCCGCCTACATACGCGCCAGGCTACCCACCTCAGCAACATGTCTACCGACACACTCCTCGCCAGAACTGGGCTGTTACGACAGCGCGATCATTCAACATTGTCATCCCAGTGGTCATTATCATTCTGAGCATCTGGTGGTCCATTAGATCGTCGACATGTCCTACTAATGCGCCCATCGGGCATGAATGTTCCTGGCGGCTATGGGCCAGTCTTCCAGTTGTATGTTTCTCATGCCACGCTCTCATTATGAGATGTAAAGCTGACGTCTTATAGGCATGTGTTGCGCTTCTTTGGGCTGTCGTGATGAACATCTCTGCGCGCCGCGCAACGCACTCAATGTCCCACGTCCCTGGTGTTGTCAACGCAGCTGTAGAACTCATCATTGCGCTCGGCGCTACGGTGTGCTTTGCGATTCTCATCTACCACATTCAGAACTACGTTGTCTGGGGTAGGACCTCAGAGGCAATAATGATTGCTATGCTGGTGATACTAGCGTACGTACAGGCTATTCTTATGGATGAAGTGTTGCTAACCGAGATGTAGCCTCATCAGCTATGTTCTTTTTGCGTGGTCGATTTACGAGATGAGGTATTATCGAAAGCAGAGGGAGAATGCGAACAGTCATATCCCCATCTGAGAAGATAGTTGAAAGCCGATATGGTGCTGCGGAGGGCTAGAGAACATGTACGCGCGGTCACTGTTCATCCTACAAGTGGTGGAGCCGCCAAGCCATGATATCACAACCTGGCGCCAAAGACTGGGCAAAGCGTGGTCAGTAGTTCACGACTGAAGTATGGGAAAGGATACATCATGGGACTGAATAGCTTGCGCGGGCTCCCGACATCTTTATTAGACCTCTAGCTCTTTTGCAAAAGGGAGACCTTCCTAGAATTACAATCTATGAGACTTTTCGTCCTGCACCTATAAGTGACAAGCGCCGCGCCAATCTCTTGATATCATACAGAACCGCTGCTTCTCATTACCATCAATTCTTTTTATCATGCTCGATAGTGATCTCATGTCATTATCGTCCAACATGCCACAAACGTCACGCTCCGTCCGGCTCTTCATTATAGGTTTCCGGCAAACCCTCCATTCGCTGCGAATCGTAGCTGATAATCGCGAAGATCCGCCCAGTGTCGCAATTCCTCTTCTTCGTCCTGCGATGTCATCTGTGATAGATCCTGTGCGTCCATACCTCCTCCGCTGCCGGCACCTGTCTTCTCCAACTTCACTAGAATGTTGATCAACTGTGACAATGCTTCTTCCGATTTGACTGCGAAAGGCCCCTTTCGCTCTGGTGCGTCGTTGAGGAGTGTCGACGCTACTTGGCGAATTTTGTTGATGAGGGATCCGCCGTTGGGTTCCATATTTCGCTGTGAGATAGATCCCAGAACTGTGAGCAGGTTCTGGACAATCAGTTCACGCTCTGCTGACATGAAATCATGAATCTCCTTCTCGTCGGCATCCTGGGCCGCCTTTTCTTCCTCCGATTGACCTTCGATGGGGTTGGTATCTTGTTGCTGCTCCTGTAGGTGAACATCACGGAGGTCGAAGTACAATTCCACAAAATAAGAACGAGTGGCAAGTTGTGAGACAAAGATGTTGGCTTTTTGGATCTCATACTGCAGATGGCGACGTCGGGCGGGTTGGTTCTTGATCACATTGCGCAGATCATGGGCTGGCTGGCTGTTAGGCCAAGCAGGAGGCGCATATTGCATGCCAGAATCGTCGAAGCTGGCTAGTGGGTTGGCCTCGACGCCGTGGTCGCCAAGTTGAAGCTCGGGTGGTAGGTTATCTGTGATACTCTTGGCTGCAAGTAAACCATCGCGAAGAAGAATTCGCTGATCCGCCCAAGGCAGGGTGCTCATACCATAAGCGAGTTCGAGACTAACAATACCATTCATGGTAGTGTAAATATCGATCGCGAAGCGGAATCCAGTCAGCAGGGTAACACTGCCGTCTTGTTGGTGGATAACTTCATTGGCAAGAACGCAAATGTCGTCAACGTTTTCGGGATAAGCAGGGTAGGGAAGACTGGGTGTAGATGGGGCAATGACCATGTCCGCAGACGATGCACCAAGCTGCGCGAAGGACCTGAAGATGTCAGATGGGGCTCATGATATATTGTACTATATACATACCGAATGCCGAGGAGTAGGCAGTAAAAGATGCGTTTTCCGATCTGATCCTTGACATGGTTGAACGGAAGAGGATCTGGCGAGCAGTTGTCGTTACCAAAGGTTGGCAGATCACCAGGGTGCTTAGGCCGATTGAAACCCAGCTCGCGAAGGAGGGTCAGGGTCTCAGCCATGAACTGGCCAGAAGCGTTCCACTGGTGAGTATATCCCGAAGCTAGTCCCAAGAAATAGCTGGTTGCTGCGTCATCAAGGGTTTTGGGTTGTTTGAGCTGCCATTTGCTCCCACGTGTTAACAAAGCAATCTCACGGCATTTTTCAACCATGACGATAGCTCGTGGAAATAGGTGGGTGCTGTGCTGTGCCTTGAGGTGTTCTCTCGCACTGCGGGGAAAGGACGCAACAAGGGAACAGATCATACTCGCGAGTAGACCAAGAAACTCAGGCTTGGTGCGATCCTCGCGGTTTGCAAACGACTGGCGGAACGTCGGCTCATGGGGGAAGGGCGCAAGTGGATGAATATAGGTGAAGAAGTCATCAACGAGGAGTTCCAAGACTGGCATAGGCGCAATGGACTCGGCATCGAGAACACCCTCAGTCGAGATGTTCATCAACGTCTTAGCCGCGGTCTGAGGTGAAGGAGACAATGACTCAAACACTGCTGCCGCCGCAGCAGCAGCTGGAATATCCGCCCGTGTACGCTTAGCAGCTTTCGCAGCCTCGGCGTGCTTGTTGGGTGGTCCTCGACGCTTCGTCTCTCGATTAAAGGTACAGTCTACACCAAGCTCTCGACAAGGTCGGCAGGGAATGTTACTATCGTCGCACTTGACCTTGCGCATGCTGCACATATCACATGCACGTCGTAGGCGAGTCAGCTTGGGGTTGATGGTAGGATCACGCAGAACAGCTCCATTTCCAGGCATAAGCTGTGTCGACAAATCGGACGCGTGAGGAAGCCCTTCTTGGGGCGATTGATCCATAGGTTGATGCTGCTGTTGCTGATGGCCGACAACCTCAGCGGCAGCTAGGGCGGCATGCTGCAAGCCCTGAGGACTGTTGATGATAGCATGGGCGGCATCGCTGGCAGCCTGCAGCATTTCAAGCCCGTTGCTTGCGTATGCATGCGCCGTCGCGTGCGAGGATGGCGATGGTGGAGGTGAATCCGACATGTTGGAGAAAGCAGTCAAATCAGACTGCGCCGGGCCTGAGCCTGTAAAGGCGGCGGCGGAGCTCGGAGCTCAACTCGGTGGGCGGAACTGGAGTAAGCGGAGCGGGACCCTTGAAGACGGCGCCGGAGTGGACTGGTCTGGATCGGATCTGAATGGTCACGGCCTTTCGCGATGGCTGATTGTCGGCGGAAGCCCGGTTGTTGGAGGAGGTTGAGCCGAAGAGGAATTGGGAAATGTCTTGGGAGTTGTGGGTAATTTTCGGCTACTGCTGTGCCTCAGGCCTCAGCACGAAATCGCTTACCCTAAAGCAAAACGCTGGTTACAGTCCATAGCATAAAATGTCTGAAGTTCGGATACTCACTCATTATGTGAGATGCTAAACAGTCTATGCTTATTTAATTCCATTATCTGCAACTCTGATCTCACAATCATGTTTGTTGTGCCACGTTGAATGGTGATATTGGATGGTTGGAGACATCATGTTCTCAGAGGAACAAGTACTGGACAAACGAATACAAATTTGGAGAGGTTAATATTGCTCTGGTTGAATAAAAAGTGATAAACTACTGGAGGTTACCTATTTTACCCGAACCTAGACACAGTCATTACAGGATTGATCAAGTACAGTTGTACACTAAATAAACATCCTTCGCAGTCATTTGTTTTTACGCAGCACCAAGGGTTCTGCTCCCTGGCTCACGATTGATACACAACGGGATACGACTTAATCCTGAAACAGTCTCATCGTGTAGATCTCGAACGATTTTCTAGAAGATGGGATTGTCTTGCATAGTGCTCATGCTTCAGCATGAGTGTCGCAATCCGCCGTCTGCAACCGAAGGATGAAGAGAAAGGTTGCACCAATCACAGTAGACGGATTTCCTTTTGTAAACCAGGGTCACCAATGATTGTCCCCGCAAACCGCCGTTACCGATCCATGAATATCCACTTGTAGCTGTCAAACTAGAGACGACAATGCTTGCTGATATTCATCCAAGACCTTAGCTATGATAACCTGAACACTAGTGGTTACTATTATGCTTCATAATTATTGGTCAAGGCCATAGTATTAGATACAGTGATTCTTCATCTCATCTCTTCTCGGGTGCGTCCGGCTGACAACTCCCTCCCCAAGGACATCACGGACCCTGGAAAGGCCCCACCATCAGTCGATGGGCTGATTTCTCGACCTGGCCTGATCGCTCACTTCAGCTGCCAATACAAAACGCAGCGGACCAAGGCGAGACTCGGGGAAAGGCCTCTCATGTCATGAGAACGCGTATGATGAGAGGGAAATATGAAAAAGTTTTCATGGACAAGGGACTGAGGGGTACAAGGGGAAAGCGAATAAATACCGTGGTCTGGCTGTCATGTCGCTTCTTGACTTACATGTATACTTGATCTGCTCATTGACCTTTTATCTGAATTCATCGAACTTCGAATATTATCCCGAGTCCCGCGATAAACCTGAAGTTTCCTGACTCCCATTGACCTCGGCTCTGCCCCAACGAATAACAACAGCTTCGACCAGCGACTTCATCTAAGCAGGATCATCATCCCAGAGTCGCAAGTACCATTGTGAATAGCTCACCAGCAGCTTGAACCAACCAAACTCCAACTACACAAACCCACAACAGCACAGCCAAAATGAATTCACGACCTATGAAGCACATCGATCGCGAGGATCTCTACACCAACCTCGAAGCTCGTGTTCAATACCTTCACTCCTTTCTAGACTTCTCAAGCCGTACGTGCCACCCACGAATATCCCAGAAGCGTCAGTCGCAAAGTCGTCTCGCAGTCAAACTAACACGATATGTCTCCAGGCGATATCGAGGCTCTCATTACCGGCGCAAAATACGTCAAGGCTCTTATTCCCGCCGTCGTCAACATCGTCTATAAGAAACTCCTCCAATACGATATCACTGCCCGTGCTTTCACCACACGCAGTACCTCCTTTGAGGGTCCCCTCGATGAGATACCAGACGAGAACAGTCCCCAGATTCTGCACAGAAAGATGTTTCTACGCGCTTACCTTATGAAACTGTGCTCGGATCCTAGCAAGATGGAGTTTTGGGAGTATCTCGACAAAGTTGGGTATGTCACTTCCTGCCCCAGGAAAGAAGCATTGACTAACATGAACAGAATGATGCACGTCGGTCTTGGTCGCAAGCACCCTCTTCACATCGAATACGTCCATCTCGGCGTCTGCCTCGGCTTCATCCAAGATATCATGACAGAAGCTATTCTCTCGCATCCTCGTCTGCATATCCAGCGCAAGACAGCCCTTGTAAAGGCTTTGAACAAGGTCATCTGGATCCAGAACGATCTCATGGCCAAATGGCACGTCAAGGACGGTTCCGAGTTCGAGGTTGGAGATTCTGATATCGAGATCGAGCGCGAAGGTTACTTACACGGAAAGCGTATCATTGGCGATGCTGGCGGTTCCAGTTCTGATGATGAAGGTTCAGAGCAAGCGCCTCCATCAAGAATCCCGCATCCTAATGGTACGTCTGGTGGAGGAGTGTGTCCCTTCTCGGGGATGGGTGCTCCAGCTGAGGACCAGTGATGGTCTGTATCTTGACTATACTTGGAGCTAAAGCTCAAGTATAAGGACAATCATCTCTCAACATATATCTGGCGTTCACGATAATGACCTATTTGGGCGGCGGGCATGGGGCATTTGGGGTTAAGGAAGTCTTTTGGTATAATTCTTTAGGATAGAGGATTAGTATAAGAATGGGAATATTCTGCAACTCTTCCACTCATTTGCCAATTTCCGCTTTAATGGGGTGAACACTTGTTTGTCGTCATTTGAGGTGTTTTTACGACTGTAAGCCTGTCGCAAATATTCGCACCAGATTTTGGGTTGACTTTCACGTGCCTCCATCTTGTACGCGGGGCAGTTAAAATATTTTGAACTCCAAGACCAAAAACACAGCTTCAATGGATCCCCTTTCAAGTGATTGTCCTGGAATTTCTCTCAAAGTTGCGTCATGCGGCTGGAGCTTTTGGTCCTCTATGGAGACAGCAATGGGTCCCACGATTGACAGATCACGATTGTTGAGTCTGGACCATCCGTCACATCAAGGTTCCTGGACGATTCAAACTAGAGGCTCCATTCGATATTAATATGAGGGACATGATTGGATCGTGATAGGGCTTCCGTAGCGGGATGACGGTAGTCATTGAGCTGTGGGAACCCCACAGAGGGGTTGATCCAAAGCTTGGAGCTGAAGAGGATCATGATATGGATGAGAGGCAGAATAAAGAAAGAGGCATATTTGACAATTTGGGCAAGCATTCAGATCAGGAATGCCTAATGTGTTGTTTCTTTTCTGCGCGTGTCAGTATCAGGCACTTGTGACGGGGTTGCCGGGCCGGGATGTCGAATCTTCGGGACGTTCCAGACAGTCTCGAACCTCTTGGAAACTCCTGTCAACCTCCAATGGCAGGTGTTTGATACACCACACGATCGGCCAAGGCGGTTCGGATGAACAAGTCGGAAGAGTGAGAGAGCGAGAAAAGTCTCAGACATGCCATATTCGGAAGCTCCATGATAGGATCGCATGGACCTTACGAGGAGATTGCGTGTCTATAAACAAGACAATGTGGATATCTGTTTTGGTATCAGGCAGCTGTAGAACATGATAGAAGAGGGAAAAGAAGAGAAGAGCCAAAAAGATTGATGGTCTTTGTAAAATGGCTCACAGGTCCGTGATTGATGCAAGCCACCATCGAAGATTGTACAGAGATCATGCAGGAAGGGTAACCAACCACACTTTTCCAGAGAGGTCACCCATGTGCATCGGAAACTCACAGAAACACAAGTTCGGTAGAAACGTCCGAATAGAGAATATCAACTGCCGGGAACGTGCGGCCACGTTTGGCGGTGGATGGTTCATAGAAAGAATGCAACGAAAAGGGCATGATATGGATGGATGAAAAGTCAATGGCCCGGCCCGTGAATGGCGCGTGTGTATCTTCTTTCCAGCGACTGGATTACCCTGTGTCAATAAAACGGCGGGGGAGGGGTGCTACAGCTCCCGGGGGATTAGCCCCGGATGCGGGTTTGTTGGAGCGGACTGGCACCGGCGACCCGGCTAATGTTGGAGGAAATGCGCACCACCTTTTAGTTTTAGTGGAAGTGGGATGCTGTAAATGCAGCGTCATATTTTAACAAAGAAACATCAGAAACCCAGAAGCTTGGACATAAAATTGGGCAGCGCGTTGTTTTATATCCTGTGTTTTGTTAAATATTAGACAAGATCTTCAAAGACATGACATCTACGTACACTATTCTGCAAGGCAGCATCTCGGGAGTGCATGTCCGTTCAAGACAAAGTCTCGACTCACCGTCTTTTGAACAACTCATTTGGGTGTGTTGACCGTTGACTCGCTTCCATTCTTTTACGTTACTGTACTGTACTGAACTATCTTTAGCTGGTGCCTGTGCCGTGCCGTGGTGCTTGTTTATTCTTGGTGCAGCATGATGGTGGATACTAGACTGCGACTGTGAGAATGGCATTGCATCTTATCGATCATGCAAGTGGAACTGTCGATGATGAATAGAGTTGGTCGATCTTGAAGATTTGTTACCCAAGACTCCGGGACATTGGAGATAGACAATTTCAAGGACAATTCTACACCTTCCCAAGACTCTTGTGTCGTCTGATTTAGCTTTTCAGCGTCAGGGTACTCGAGCAACAACTGATGCCGTTGCAACGCCTAGCTCGACGCTATTGACAGAATAACAAAACATCAGTCTCCAAATGCTCAATGATTCAGCTAGGAGAGTTCCAACCTTTGACATTGAGTAAATGACACTATGGCTGAATAATTGTTTCATAAACAGATTTGGTCAGCCCTAATAGCTGAGTAAGTTTCCCTTACGACTTCTCCGCGTCCTGGGAGAAACTCAATAAGTAATCAACGCCAATGTCGGCCGAATAAATCTCACGATGCCCCTCCCCCGCCATTTTTGTCCTCTCCCCAATTTCATGGGCACGGTCACATGGGATTAAACCATGCAGGGCCCCAGAGATATAATTCTTGCCACCTCACCATTATGATCTGATGCAGGAAAGGTGTAGCTAATCACAAAAGTCTCGACTGAGAGGGAATAAAGTGGTGAGGTGCACCTGCGCCAAGTTGTCCCGTGATGCCGAATCTGGCGGTGTTGAAGAGGTCCCAATGGATGTTGAAGATGGTGTACGTTGCTGTAACGGTGTTGTGCGTGTTTAAAGCGAGGTACCTGGTTCTGGATTAGCCATTGAATGTCCGTCTGTACCTGATCGGCATCGACTTTTTGGGCTCTCTCAAGTTGGCAGCTCAAGTCGATGGATCTTGGCAGTTGTCGGGCCTTTAGCAACTTTGCTCCGTCCCGTGAGCTAGAAGTGTGCTGAGGATTTGATAAGTGATGCCAAAGTTTAAACAATAGAGATCATGTGAGTGTAGTAATCTTTGGGACCCTCAAAATTTGAAGTTGGTTCAAGCTATGATATTCATCTGTATCAGAATTATTCACAGGCAGTCAAATCATGTCGTGAATATTGATTAGACTGGTTGAGACCCATAACAGTTAGTCTACTAGGTGTGAATACTGATTGACGCACTTCCAAGGCACCTTGGACCTTGGACCTTCACTTCATCATGGGTGCCCCACCATCAAGTGGGAGGTTCTGGTTCTGGCCTCGTCCCAGCAACACACGACGATGAATCGCCGAAACCGCCCGGACCGATTTGAGACTAACCAGGCTCTCTCCTCTCAGGTTAACTTAACTCAAGTTAGTTTGAGTGACTGAACTGGGGAAAACCACAATCTAACGTCACCGTTACTGTTATCTGCCTTATCAAACTTCTGTTCTCTCCCCTTCCCTACGTTCCTCTCTCTTCTGTCCCGCTCCATCCCTCCGACAACCTCTCTTCTTCCTCTTCCACATCTCCCTCAACCATTCTTTACTCACTGCGCAGCTTACATACTTAAGCTTCAGCATTCTTCTCTTCTTCATCCTCATTTTCCGCATCACCTTGATCACGGAAGACCTGCGCGCATTACCTACAACAAACTCCCTCCGCGCGAGAGAGACGGCGATCCCCTTCCTTCGACAATACAATCTTAAAGGAGACGCCAGCTGACAGCCCTCCTCGTTCTACGACTTTCCTATACCGAGCTCTTACTCTCATATCACATCACCATCAGCGAAATGGCTTCCAACACCGATAACGCTGGCGGCGAGCCTACCTTGCGCCGTCGCGAGTCCTTGTCCGAGATTCGAGCTGCCAACCCCGACTTGGCTCTCAGCGGTAACATTATCTCGGCCACCTTCAACACACCGCACTCCTTTGTCTATCGAAAAGGCGGTGATTGGGTATGTAGACTATTCCGCTTCACTTTCGCTTCCCCTAAGACATCCATGGATCCTCATCTCGTATCAGCTTGCTGGACTGGGGTCGGCTCTTTAGCTTGCATTCGCTTCCCCTCTTCTCCAACCAAAGCTTGAGCTCCCTGCCGCTTCCCCTCGCGCCCTATCCGTTCTGTCACATGAAAATTGAACGTCAGCTAAATTATTGTCTTTCTCTCCAGGACTTGAAATCTCGTCGCGGTCAATCCGCTCTCTTTGACTCCTTCGCATACCTCTCTTCCGACGCTACACCATGGAATCACACCGTCGTCGCGTGGACCGGCGAGATCGACGCTCCTACCGATGACGTCGTTTCCTCGCCCGGCACGCCCGCCCCAAACACCTTGGGTGCCACTTCTCTCAACGCCCTCTCCGCACCTGTTCCCATTGATGGTAACACGCGCCTACCGACTCCTCCCCCAATTGATGGTCTATGGGTCCCTCGCGAGGACCAGGACCGCCTCGAGTACCGCTTGTCCCACAACAAGACTATCCGAACCTACCCAGTCTGGCTCTCCGATGAGTCTGAGGCCACCTCTGAGGGTATCCTTCTCAAGGACCAGGCCCGCTGGCGACGATATGCCGAGCACGATCTTTACACGCTTCTTCACTACAAGCAACATGAGCCGACCGACGGCCGACGCGAGCGCGTCCAGTGGGCCGACTACTACCGCATGAACCAGAAGTTTGCAAACAAGATCATCGAGATTTACAAGCCCGGCGACATTGTGATCATCCACGATTACTTCCTTATGTTGCTTCCTAGCATGTTGCGACAGAGAGTGCCTAACATGTACATCTCGTTCTTCCTGCATTCGCCTTTCCCCAGTAGCGAGTTCCTCCGTTGCCTGCCCCGTCGCAAGGAGATTCTCGAGGGTGTCTTGGGCTCCAACCTGATCGGATTCCAATCTTACAGCTATTCTCGCCACTTCCTGAGCTGCTGTACTCGAATTCTCGGCTTCCCATCTGACACGCTTGGAATCGATGCTTATGGAACTCGCGTCCAAGTTGGAGTCTTCCCTATTGGTATTGATGCCATCAAGGTCGAGAACTTCGCTTGGACCGACGCTGTAACTGAAAAGTGCAATGCTCTGCGCCAACTCTACCATGGCAAGAAGATCATTGTCGGACGTGATCGTCTTGACAGTGTCAGAGGTGTTGCTCAAAAATTGCAGGCTTTTGAGCGCTTCCTCGAGATGTACCCCGAGTGGCGCGAGAAGGTAGTCCTGATTCAGGTTACCTCCCCCACCAGCGTTGAGGCCGAGAAGGAGGATATGGAGGATGACACAAAGGTTGCGACCCGCGTCAACGAGCTCGTCATGCGCATCAACGGCATGTACGGTAGTCTGGGCTTCTCCCCTGTCCAGCACTACCCTCAGTACCTCAGCCAGAACGAGTACTTCGCTCTCCTTCGCGCCAGTGACATTGGTCTTATCACCTCTGTTCGTGACGGTATGAACACCACCAGTTTGGAGTACATCATCTGCCAGAAAGAGGGTAACGCTCCTCTCATTCTCTCCGAGTTCAGCGGTACCGCTAGCAGTTTGAGCGACGCCATTCACATCAACCCATGGGATCTTAGCGGTGTTGCTGAGAAGATCAATGCTGCTCTTACCATGTCTGAGGACAAGCGCTTGGAGATGCAGTCGCGCCTTTACCGCCACGTTACCGAGCACAACGTTCAGTCCTGGATCACTAAGTTCATTCGCAAGGTCTACAATGTTCTCGGAGATACCAGCTCAGCAAACTCTACACCCCTCCTTGACCGTGCTCTTCTCCTCACACAATACCGCTCCGCCAACAAGCGTCTATTCATGTTCGACTACGACGGTACCCTGACACCCATTGTGCGCGAGCCCAGTGCTGCCGTGCCTTCGGAGCGCCTAATCCATACCCTCGACCTACTGGCTGCTGACCCTAAGAACGCGGTCTGGATCATTTCAGGACGAGACCAGGATTTCTTGAAGCAGCACCTTGGCAACAACACCCGTCTTGGATTCTCAGCTGAGCACGGCAGCTTTATGAAGCACCCTGGCTCAGACGAGTGGGAGAATCTGGCGGAGAAGTTTGATATGGGATGGCAAGCTGAAGTGATGCAAGTCTTTGAGAAGTACACCGATAGAGTTCAAGGTTTGTTACCCGATGATTTAATGACCAGGCATATACTAACATAATATTTAGGTTCTTTCATCGAGCGAAAGCGATGCGCCTTGACATGGCACTACCGATTGGCCGATCCCGAGCAAGGCATGCACATGTCACGCGAATGCCATAAGGAGCTTGAGTCGACCGTAGCTTCTAAGTGGGACGTCGAGGTGATGCCCGGCAAGGCGAACATCGAAGTCCGCCCTACCTTTATCAACAAGGGAGAGATTGCCAAGCGCCTCATTACTATGTACCACACCCCTGGTACCGCCGACGACAACGCCGGCAATGGACACCTCGAGTTTGCACTGTGCATGGGCGATGATTTCACCGACGAGGACATGTTCCGTAGCCTTAACGCCGCCTCCGGCCCTGTCCTGGACGCCAACCACGTCTTCACAGTCACCGTTGGCGCTAGCACAAAGGTCACGCTGGCCAAGTCTCATCTTCTGGAACCAGAGGATGTGATCGAGTGTGTTGCCCTCCTGGCGGGTGTCCAGGATAATGGCGAGCGTCTCGGTGAAGTGAACCTCGGCGCGCTGAGCGCTGTCGAGGGACACGTTCCCGCGCAGCAGGAGATGTAATGACTGGCAATCACGAGGTGGAAATAATATTTTGCAGGCGTTCCTGGACAAGACGATGATATGCTATGATAGACGGGCGACGAGGCGTACGGTATGACCAGTACAGAGGACAAGCAGGATATGGAAAATAAGAGAGCGAATGTGGACGATGTGCACTGAAGGATATTCTTCTTGGAGCATTCATGATAGCTATTGAATATGTCAATGATAATGAGCTGAAAGCCAATTGATAAGTTTTTGACTATAAGGTGTCTCGAAAGTAAATCAGCAATAAGAATTTTGTAAATTTGACGCCTCGTATATACCATTGATAGTCTCGAAGCGCGCAGCATATGGCTGCCCGAAAAGATGACCCTTAAAGCATGTTGCATATCTCTCTTTCTACAAGAGTCAACCACTCACTCGCTTTGTTGGCAGGGGTGGGACTCTAGATGTGTTCTCCAAAGTTGTCGTCGAGTTCGACATGCTTCCGGTCCATAGCACAGTTCTAAGCGTCGCCGCTGACCTTTCTAACCCAACCTCTCCAAGAAGAACAAAACGCCGCCTGTCTATCTTTTTGCATATGCTGATCTATACAGATCTAATCCACCTCCGTCTCACTAGGAGCCAACGCCGAAAGCAATCCCGTTAGCGTGAACCGATCCTCGGTCCCCTCAGAGGCCTTCTCAGCTATAACAGTATGATCTCTAACCTTGATATCTGTCAACTCCGCGACACCCTCCCCCGCCCCATTAGGCAAATACTCCTTCGCATAAGAAGGTAGGTTTACTTTCTTCTCTTTCACGACTGATTCGATAGAGTACAATACTTTTTCAGCGACGGGAAACGCCTCGCTGAGTTCAAGTAGGGCGCGGCATGCTTTGATGAATGTTTCGAGCTGAATAGGACTTTCTTCGATGGCGAAAAGGACCCGGAAGGCGCAAACAGAACTGGCTTGGATGAGCCAGTGTTCGTTGCGTAGAGTGTAGAGAGCGCGGAAGTGCCAGATTGTTGACATGGCGTTTGTGGCGTGGGCGTAGGTCATGGAGCGTGGGTTGAAGGGGCCGAAGGTTGTTTTGGGTACACTGTCGAAGGGTTGTAGAATGCTGACGGCTACGAGATCCGCGCTGAGACTGTGTGAAGGTTAGCATCCAAGGAGATCGCGACTTCGGTAGGATACTTACTGTAAGAGAATAGCAGCAGGAAGAACCGCATTCTCGGCTCTCAATGGTTCTGGTAATGAGAATTTCCACTCCATCAATGCAGAATAGAGCTCGAGCGCTCGTCCGGCGTTGAAAGAGGGCGAAACCCCTTGTTCCAGAGGGATGATGAAATCGAGCACTTGCTCGGTGAGCTCGGTGAAAGTGCATTCGGCATCAAAGATCTCGCGTTTTAATGACCGCTGAGGCGCTACAGAAACGGGATATGGAAACCACCAATACTCGGGGTTCTCCTTTCTGTTAAGTGGTGCTCCATCTTGTTGCCATGTCTTTTCGCGCGTGGGCCGCTTTACCACAAGACGACGACATAGGCCATGCATTGGTTTCCTAACCATATGTGTCAGATTGGCTGAATTCCTCAGTGAGCGTACGACTTACCAGTCCCAGACATAGAATCCCCATTGGATCCAAGACAAAGCGTGTGCTTCAGCACGTTGTCTCGAGCCCGCAATGGCTGTATCCGTCGAGCGATGGATGTCATCAAGCCGAAGCGCCTTATACCGTTGCTGCATTAGAGTATGAAACTCAAGTGCTGATTCCCCATCACCTAAAGCGCCTTCATAGACATACATAAGCGCCATACCCTGCGTAACCGGTAGCGAAGGACGTGTATCTTCAAGCTTTAAACATCGTATGGCTTCCTGGGCGAAGATTCGACCTCTCGTGCTGAGTTCGCCCGGTATGCTAAATGTCGTAGAGTTGGTAGAGTACAGCTACAGTCGTGTGGTTAGTCAGAGCGCGGGCCACCAAGACGATCGCATATAGCCTACATACGCAGCTAACGGCTAAAACAGCATTGACAAGAAATGGCGAGCAGAAACGGAGTTCTGAAGGTGCGCTCGGTGTCGTCGGGTTGAGGTTCTTAAGATCTTCCTCGAATATCGTTCGGTCGATGATGCGGTTACACACAGTGTCCCATGTCCAGAACAGGAGCATCAAATGGCTCAGAAGCTTATCGTCGTTGTAAGCCTTTGTCCATTTTGACAGTGGCAGTGCGTATCTTGGCAGATCGATGAATAAGTCTTCGGAAGCTCTTCGTTGCGCATCTCGCCAGGACTCCTCGAATATATAGCCAGGATGATCAGTTCTAAACGATATTAGGTATTGTTCATATGATTATAATCAATGTGAAGCTTGGTCTTCCACTTACGGAGCCGTAAGCCTGGGCTGCTGTGCTCCAGAAAAGCTGGCGCGAGCAGCAGAGAAAGTTGGCGAACTTGCGCTTCCAGATGTAGTGGTGCTGTTCGAAGTATTGGCACTGTCATTTCGTAGTAGAGGATTCTTTTGCTGTCTCGATATCGCGGAGGTATTGCTCTGCTTGGTAGGGTTCCCTCCTGGCATGTCTTCGGTGACGGACCTGATATCTTGCCCAGCGCGTATCCTCCGCAGAATCTCATCTGTCTCGTGCGGTTCTTTCGTCTTGAGAGATGAGTACAAATTCTCGTGTTCCGTTACGCGCTCCTGCAGTTCTTCATGTTTTCTCTTCAAGGCCGCAGCCTCTGCTTCGAAGGGGTGGCTGGCATATTGACAGTCGCGCCCACCAGACTTACAAGCCGAGCATTTCGGTCTCTGGCCATCGCACTACCAAGACCCAGTCAGTCAAATTGCACAGCCAATGATGGGTATGTTGCCGTATACCTTTGCCTTGCGCTGTCTACAGGCTTGGCAAGCCGTCTTGACAGAAGCTCGTTTAGGAATGTTCAGATTAAATGGCGGTCTTGAGCCAGGAGGACCATCGCGAGTCGGGCCTGGTAGTAGAGGACGTAGTCGGCCAGAAGCTGCGTTATCTTCCATCTTTGATGTTCTTCTGGGGGAAGGAACTGGCGAGTGAAAATGATGTAAAGCGAATTGGCAGTGCAGCGATAAGATTAATGTTAGCTGCGATCAGCAAGTGGCGTTTCACTTACAGCGCAGCCAAACTGTCTGTAGTCTACGCGATCCGTCATGGTATTGATAAACCCGACGACATTTTGCCTATATATGATGTATCTACGACGTCACTGGAACCCCAGCCCGGGCCAGGCCCGGAGCTTTTTGTTAAGCGAATATGACCTCGAGAATCTGAGACTCAACTATCAGGAACCACTTTATCGCCATGCAAATTACGGGGTTCGACTTTTGTAGATTCTCTGACGTTTATGTCTCAGTTCTGTCATCGTCTGCCAAGAAGGATAAGGTAGATTGCTTAGGTAGGTAGGTACATGTGCAGATGCTGGGTGCAATATCAATGGCATTGATAATCGTACCTTTGGGAATTAAACATATACCTTCATATGCACAAACTATATCTACCTGCCATGTAGATGCCAAGAATATAAACAACAGGTCATGGTTCGCATCTAGATCAGAAACATTGGTTATCACCGAAACACAAACTCATTACACCCGCACCACCACAACAAACAGATTTTGGTAACTGATCGACATGACAATTTGTGGCAGCGATTGACATAAGCCCATTGGAGGGTACCTGAGTCACCATGGTCAAGTATATAAGTCGTAATTCAGCTTTCATTACAGCCCAGTTTCACGCCTGGGCAACACTATCATAACTATGAGACATCATCATAACTATCAAGAACTGAGCCTCCTCTTCATCAATCTGTAAACAGAGCCGAGACTCCATTGCCAAACCAACTACTCCATAACAAGGAAAAGTCGTGATAATCCTGAGAAACAAGTCTAAGCCAATCATCTTGATAAACGCCAATAGAAACGCTGTAGTCATAGGGTATCAAATTCAAGCCCATCCTCCTATCCCGCTAGTGAAAAACGTCTCCATAACGTCTTGCAACACCCTCTCACTGAATGTGCAGCTGTACTCAACGAAGCCAAGTCTGCCGTCATCGTCAGGGTAAGAACCAGTAAAGGTCGTTGTTCTTCAATTGCAGACCATGCCAGGTTTAATGGAGAAATGAGTCGAGAAACCCTTAATCAAAACTCATAGAGGGAAAAAAGAAAGAGAAAAAAAGGAAAACGATCGTCGTAGGAACCCATCTAACAAAACCAGTTTGCCCTACAAAAAATCGCGAGTTCCAGACAAGTTGCCCTGATCAGGAAGAGGTCGTCTCTTGAATCTGCCTGGAAAGCTGAGGTACTGTAGTCGTCGTGTCCAAAAGAAAGGTGTCGGTTCCAAAGTGAGGAGCTCGTGGTATAACCAAAGGGATCATGCTCGTGTATCATTTAACTAATTCATGCCCGTAACGTGCTTCGTTTCCGCTTCCGGGTATAAAGTCAAGCTGCACTGGATTCAAGGAAATAGGTCGTAAAGTCATAAAAGTCATCGTCGTCTCGAAAAGACAGGTACGGATTAAAGAGATGTAGGTAAGTGACTGCTGTGTGAACAGCAACACTGAAGCCAAAGAACAGCCTCCAACTCAGTAAGCTTTGGCGGTCGAACCTTCGCTCGTTGCAACAGCAACCAAAGCCTCCAGTCGTCCCAGGGAGCCGTTACTTCCCGGTCGTCCTTGTTGCTGTTGTTGCTGTTGCTGTGGGTGCTGCGGGTGTTGTGGGTGCTGAACCTGCTGATACTGATGCTGCTGGGGTGGTTGCTGAGACTGAGGGGCCGTCTGTTGCTGCGGATGTTGATATTGGTGATGAGGCGGGGCTTCTTTTACAGGAAAGCCACTGAAACCGGTGAAGTTAGGGTGCACCATTCTGTCAACATGGGCCAATCGCGGATCCTGCTGCTCCTGTGCCATTCTGCCATCTCTCTGAACAGGCACGGGTCCATGATACCAGCCCCGCCGTTTGCTTTCTCTAGATGTTGTAATGGAAGGCGCCGACATGGTGTGATGGTGCAGAGATCGCGGCGCGGATGTAGGCTTAGGCCCCTGGTATACTGGTGGGCGCTCCTCGAAGCGAACCGTAGGAGGATTGAGTCGCACATGCTCTGCCTGAGCTTGAACCGCCTTGTTCGCCTCCGAGGCCCATGAACCAGCACTGTCACGAGGTGGCGTATTGTGATTGATATCAAGGCGATTGAGGCCACGCTGGATACTAGCGTCGTACATGTTGAGATTCCGTCTCTCGTCTATCGGGGTCTCGGGGAGATGTGGTTGATAGGAAGCGCGCACGTGGGATTCCGCATCGACCATCATTGGCGAAGGCTGTCTCCTGGATGGAGTAGGAGGACGAGGTGGGAGAGGATCGAAAGACTCAATTCCAGGTAGACGGAATGAAGACTGAGAGTTGGAGGGGTTCGCGATCGGTGGTGGCGGGTTCGGACGGACTGAGGACTGATTCACAACGGAGCTTAGCTGACTCGGGTTTCCATTAATGTTGCGGCTGTCTGGATGCCAGGTTCTTCGGCGCCAATCACTTTCAGATAACGACTCTCTGCGAGGCCACTGAGAAGTCGCGGCAGTAGGGGATGAAGGGATGCCGTTATTAGTTGGCGGGGGAGCACCCACATTCGAAGCGTTGGCAGGGCCAGGGTTGGGTCCAAACATCATAGGCCTTCCTAGTGCACCAGGAGATTGGAATGGATTGTTTCCTGACGGAACGCTCAGGCGGCGACCCGGTGTACGGGAGCCCGTGGTATACATGCTGTGAGATCGTGAGTGTGAGGTAGCTGGGGATGAAACGCCAGGTCCCCATCGAGGGCTGCTCTGTCCCGTCGAAAAGGTAGACGAAGTAGGGGTTCCATATTCGCTTGGTGAAACGGCTCGGTATTGCGGTAGTCCGCCGTCCATAGAACTCCTGTACGATTCGAACGATAGCCGGGAGCGAGGATCAGCCATGACCAATGGTGGCGGTCGCCGCCTAACGTCTTGGGCACTATAAGCAGAGCCGACTGAGCTAACACTAGTAATACTCGATGTCGATAGTGATTTAGAATGCCCTCGCTGAGGACCTCCCGCACTACCACCTGTTGATGCTCTTGCTCGGTTGCCAGCTTGCCTTACCCGGTCTGGGCGCATTTGCCGTTGAAACCGGGAGCCCGTTGCCGCCAATGAATCCATGGGAATATTCTCGTTAACGTGAACCGTCTGTGCGTGTTGTCTCAAATTGTCGAGTCTCGAAAAGCGGCGGGAGCAGTGACATTGGAAGGGCCGTTCACCCGTATGTTTTCTAAAGTAAATAGTCAGCACAACGAAGACCGCACAAGTCGAAATATTTACTGACCTAATATGCCTGGCCAGGTGCTCGCTGCGTGTAAAGCTCAGATTGCAAGGCGGGTAGTCTGTACAATAGAAGCGCTGCGACTTCTTCTTCTTACTAGAGCGTGGCCCATCTGCGCCGACACTCTCATCGTCAGATCCAGCGCCGTCGTCGACAGTACCAGTCTCTTCATCGGAATCATCCATATCTACGTCCCCAGAGTCGCCTGATTTGTTTGAGTGCCGTGAGTCGTGACGCCGAGGCATCTTTGGTTTGAGTGGTTGTTCGGGCACCTGGATTCCCTGTGGAAATGGACTCGACGGAAGAGGCTTCTGACTGGCCATGTTAAATGTAGCTCTCGTAGGGGTTGTACCATCTTCGGCGGGTCTTGATGAGTGTGATTGAGGAGCTGTGTTGGGTCGAGGAGTTGCAGACGATGGACCCATGACGTCTTCTCGGGAAACTGTCATGGCCAGCGGTGAATTCACTGGTCGAAAAGCAGCCGCCATTGCGACAAGTCAAAATCGATATTTGGCTGCAATACTACAGATACCAGTGACGCTTTTGCCGTTCCGCAGAGTCACCTGTCGGGAGCAGGCAAGAAAGATGCCCGTAGGGGTGCGACGTCCTGGTCGCACAGGTACGATGAGAAGTCGGTCGGGTAATCGTTATCCACGGCTATATAGTGCTGTTGGGACTGCGTTATTTGCACTCGTATGCGCCAATAATCTTAGTGAGGCTGAGGATGCAAGACAATCGGAAGAACTCAGCAAAGGGTGCGGTTCGAATTATGACGGCCAGGCGCAGGCAACCCTGGTGGACAGGACAAAGGCAGGCTCCTAGGAATTTTGGGGGGAGATGGAGATAAAAAGTAATATGCCGCCAGAAAGTAACAAGACACGCACACACACAGGGCGGAACAGGTCAATGCTGGACGTTAATCCCGGATAGACGAGGGATGGGAAGATATGTAAGGGGTTAAGAGGAGAGACAACGAGGATGCAGAAAGAGGGAGCGTGTGAGAGTTGTAAGAGGATGAACAGAGGCGTTCTCAGACTCCTACAGTACAGTACCCACGACGTGCTAAGGCCCGCCTCAGAGCGTGCGAAATGCCGGCGGGGGAGGGAGGCGTGCGTAGTGGTGATGCAAGCGAGCCAAGGCCAGGGCCTAGATCCATAAAGCGACACGGACCAGAATAAGGTGAATTAATATTGTTTGGATGGATGATAGCTGCCAAAGTGATACAATCGGTCAGACTTGTGAGTCTCTCTGTATCTTCAGCACCACGCTTGGTAGTTTCAGTTTGAAGTCGTCAACAAGTGACCAAAAAGCAAGTGTTGAAACTGTATGTAAATAAACGGTACAGTAGTGACAACATAAATCCCAACGTGCGTGACGCAAAAGAGAAAAAAAGGTTGACAGTTGCAACTGGTGAGTCGAGACAGGGGCACAGAGGGGAAAAGTGGAAGGGCCGCAGGGGCAAGCGTGGCGATGATGTATGTCTATGGTTGCTTTTCCACCCCAAATCGATTGCCTCTGTGGAGTCCGGATCCGGGATGGATGCATGGAGGCATGGATCGAGTCGAGTCGCCCAACTTTCTCTTCTTGTTTTCCTTACACTAGGACGGAGTCTTTGTTAGTCGCGTTGTCCGACCAATCAGTCTAGGGGCCAGCCACTTCACACAGCTGTCCCTGCTCTTGTCATGCTCATCGACCCGGATCAACGCAGGTGGAAAGACCGACAAGAACCTAATTTCTCTAGGGCTCCAGCTGGCTGTAAATCGAGCCTGGCACTGGATGCCATCAATCTTGAGTTGTGCTGGGCGAAGAGCTCTGGGCTCGGTTCACACGGCGCCAACGACCTTCTGCGTCTCCGCTTTGCCAGTTTGCGACCGATCACAGCTCGACTTGTGACTTGTCTGGTGGGAAATCCTTACAGGGCAGGGCACCGCCGGCTTTGGTGGGGAGCGTGTAGCAGGATGAGTCGATGCTTGTTACAGATAAAGGTCTCCGTATTTTGAGCGGTGACTGTTAGGTGAGATGGGTGTGTATGGAATTGCGCAAGTAAGAACAAACCTGGGTACCTGTCGTACCCAGGCGCGCGGGTCAAATATCCAGCACTGGCTTCAAACAACATGTGCAGAGTGATTGGAGTCGCACAACACCTTGCTGAATAATTCCACTGTTTGAGGGCACACAGAACAACAACTCATGCCAGTCAGAGACGTCAGGTACAGGTCACCTGCACTGTTGAGCAGGGGGCGGGCCAGGTACATAGCGCCAGCATGTACCTGATATGACCCATGCTAGGCATAACCCTGCAAGCGTTGCAGCTCGATCAACCAACAAACTGCAAGCTAGTGGTAAAGCAAGCTGACGGTCGACAGCCCGACCAAGGGTGATGTGAACATGAGGGTTCCAAAAGACTCCAGTGGGATACCATATGCAGCGAGAATCTGTATGTTCTATCATCCCAGGCCATGTAGATCGCATCATTGAAATGAGAATAACCTACTGGTCGTAGCCCGCGGCTGGACCAACCTCTGTTCACACCTTGGATGAAATCCTGGGACATCGCCAACCGAATTAGGGCCAGCATACATGCGAGGGGTTGGTTTCTTAGCCTTGTGTGGGTCTAGGGAGCCATGTCAGCGAAGGTTGTAGGCGGCGCTTTGATAGTTTGACTCACTAGGGACCCCCAATCTGCCGCTGTGCGATGGTAAAAATAAACCTCGCGCCAGCTGCATGGTGAACCAAAAACCTGTGCTTGACTCGAAGCGAAGCCGTCCCTGGCCGGCCGCAAGGGGCCGTGATGGGGCCTTGGCGTTCAACTCACAAGTTCCCATTCTTGTTTCTACTTACCGTACCGACAATAATACGGTTCCGGTTTCTAATCAATCTATAGGGATAGTTTGACAATCTTGTTCCTGGTTGCTATGGACACGCTTGCGGCATATCACATCATGTTCGCTTTAACACATCGCCGACATCAGACCGTACATGATTACATCCTGGTTACTAGATGGCGTCCTGGACAGGTCATCTAGGTGGCCAGGCTGTCCATACATTTTGATCCAATACATACCCCTCGCTGCATCCCTAATGCCCAGCATTTTGCTGTGTTTGCCCGGTTGATGATAGGTTGAAAGGCGTAATTGTGCCTGGATCCTGCAGGTCGATGCCCGTGAGCTTTGAGATTCAGGTCGACGATGAAAAGAGTACAGAGTGTGGGGAAACGTAAGCTACATCAACGTAGAGTGCAACCTTTCTGTCAAGTTCTCACCAACAAAAAAAAAACATATTGAAATGTCTCCGCTGCATCGCTATTCGCTTCCAATGTTGCGGTCTGAAACCAGACATGGCTTGACTGGGAATGACAACAAGGGCCTCGGACAAGAGCTCAAAGACACAACGGGTTGGCACCGTTGGGCGCAAGCAATGACGTGAAATCTTGCAAAAAAAAAAAAAAAAAAATTTACAGACAGTCACCACGGGAAGTTGTCAAGTTTGACGTGCTTTAACCTGAAA
>JABCJV010000399.1:0-11330 GCA_013184325.1 Fusarium luffae
AATATCATCAGCATCCTCCTCCTCCGCCGTCTCCCCCGCCTCCTCCACCACCACAGTCTCCTCCTCCTGCTCCTCCTCCATCACCACTACTACATCCTCCACTATCATCATGTCCATTGCTCTCATTATATTCCGCTCCCGCCCAGCCTCCAAAGCCTCCATCAAGATCAGTAACATAGTGACGTCCAGCTCCCATAACATAGTGGCGCCCAGCTCCCAGTATGTTTGCGTACACGGCGTCACTCTGACCCTCATCGACAGGTTCGGGACTTGGAGATCTGCGTAAATTCATACGCCGACTTGCATATCGTTCCAAGATGTCTGGTGTTTTATTTGGAGTGGATTCGGCGGGCTCTTGTGTTGGCGTTGGTGTTTGCTTGAACTCGTCGGTTTCTTCTTGTTTCTTCTTCTTGTGGAACTTTAAGTGTTTTGTAAGAAAGGTTTTAGATGGCATTTTGTAAATTATTGAGTAAAGATACCGTAACTTCTGAGAGTGAGACGATACTGTATATATATCTATATGCATGCATCATGACCCTGGTCAAGCACGAGACTAACTAGAATTGTGTCTATCGTGCGATGGGGTCTCTCAGCCTTATTAGCCGGGCGTCTGCGCCTCAGCTGACTCGGTCCAAGCCGAAACACCCCAGTCTCGAATATAATCGCCAGAAAGAGACCGATATCCAGTTATTTCAACGACCCTAAGATGCCAATGGACCCCATGCTTCTATAGTTAGGACTTAGGGTGGTTCAGAAACATCGAGTTTCATTCGCTCGTCAGGGCCTAGTGTCTAAGTCAGACGACATCATTCTTGAGTCTTAATAGAGGTAAATAATGCTTACTTGGAATCCAATCGGGGATTAATCGTACCTTAACCAGAAGTCTTAGCCTCTGATGGTAAGCTGTACTGCCTCGCCTCGTATTAACAAGTACCGCATGACCCAACACGAGGCAGATTTTGCAAACGGCAATTTGGCAAGATGACAACAAAGGAGACCTTATTATAATATAGCAACTGAGGAAAGTTTCAGAGACAGTACGAACCTCAATTACCCGATACCGGATATCCTCATTGACAATCAACGGCCAGCAATCTACAGCAACGCCATGAGAATGGGAATAAGACGCAAGCAGACATCAACAAGATCAGGCCGCGTGGCCTAATGGCTAAGGCGCTAGATTTCGGTGTCCAGCAATAGATTCTCTAGAGATTCCAGGTTCGACTCCTGGCGTGGTCGATTGACACAGCTGATCATCTTTTTGTCTTTCTTGCGTTTTGTTTCAATTTCGTATGGAATTGGGAATTGGTGTTGTATTTCCTCTTTTGATCATGACAGGCAGGGGTTTGCGCTGCATAATGCAGGGTCTGGCTCAGACCACCCCTGTTATAGAACAGTCCAGTTGGCAAAGAACTATGTCTTCTCAGTCTAAAAAACGACTTTAAAGTACTTCGTTTATCTTTTTACTTATGAATGCAGTGTAGCTTATTCCACTTACTCTGGATGAACTAGCTGGATATGCAGGGCGAAAAGAACAACACTGTACACAGTCAAGTTATCAGATTAACTGGGCACCTTGCATAGGTATGGTAATAGTACTGACATTAACACCAGTCAAACGTGTATAGAAATAACATATGTTTATCATTGTGCCCGTAAGTAAACGCCGCGTTGCCCAAGACCTCAAGTTATCTAATAACCTCCTTCTTTATAATACAGAGGCCTCCCCTGGGACGGGTTTCCGATATTCTCATCGAAGTCATCAAGGGCAACGTCAAAATCGCCACAGTTAAGGATACCTTCAACTTCAAAGCCAGCACCAACTTCAGCTTCAACGTCATCCAATCCCTCAAACATAGCGGCATCACCTGAAGGATCATGATTTCCACCGCCGTTAGCTGAACCTAACTCCATTTCAGATGGCACATCTCCCCTTCCTTCTTCCGAAGATAGCAGAGGTCCCCCCTAGAGCGAGTCTCCGATACCCCAGTCGAAGTCATCAATGTCCTGCGTATCAAAGCCGTCAAACATGGCAGCATCACCTGAAGGATCAAGGTTTCCGCCGCCGTTAGCTGAACCAAACCCCATATCAGATGGCACACCTCCCATACTAACGTCGAGTGTCAGGTTATCAACCGACATGTTATCACCCTGGACTCCCGAAGCTGCAGCAGCCATGGCATCTCCAAGAGCAGCAGTGTCATCGGCGAGGTTGAGTGACATATCAGCCGTTTGGAGCATTCCTTGTGGCTGAGGAATAATCATCTGTGCTTCGACGCGACGGTGCAGACGCACCACATGCTCAGCAAGCACAGGGTCTTCCTTCTGGAGCTTTCTACAGCCTTCGACTTCCACCTTGAGAAGATCGCGGAGAGTTCGCTGGCGCTGGATGGGTGCGAGCATGTTGCCATTGGCATCAATCATGCTCGTCGCAGGAGCGTCTTTCACAGCGTCAGGGGCACAGATCAATGAGGTAGCTACGTCGTAGACAATATTTGCGCTTCCGGCCGCTGTATGTTGTCGTACTTCCTCAAGGATCACATGTAATAGTCGTCTAGGGCCAAGTAGCTTCAGTCCAGCTAGTATTTGTCGATGGGTATAAGAGGTTGGCATGCTGTTAATAGCAGGATGGATACTCCAATGAACGAGGCCTTGGATGGTGAGTTTGACAGCGCTGGGAAGACCACTTGGAGGCGTGGCGGTCCACGATTCAAGCTCATTAAGATCTGTGCCACCGGTGCGTCGAGATAGAGGGATGCTCTCTTTGAGGGTCCGCAGAAGAGGCTCAATGTCCTGGTTTTTAGGGTCTCGGCGCTGATATGTCCGTAGAGCATGCTCCAGGGGTTTTGCGATGAGATTCTTTACGGACGAGAGCATTGTGCTAGCCTCCCCAGAGATGGAGCTTGGGAGGAGAATGAGTTGCAGAATTTTGATGATGGACTTTTGTTCCTTTTGGTCGATCCAGAGGTAGTCTGCCAGGAACCGGATTGCTGGGACAAGAGAGGGCAGCAAAAAGGTATCCACGAGATCTATCTGAGTTAGTATATGAATGGCTGAAGGGCGTTGAAATACTCACATTCTATCCCTCCCTTGAGGCTTTCATCATTCAGATAGCCATATGTATAAGCAACGACAATGCTCTGGAAAAGAGGTGCGACCACTAGATAGAACTCTTGCGGTGGGCAGGAAGACATCAACTCATCACCAAGACCACCGGCCTCCGTATCAAAGAGGCCGTGAACCCAGCCATTGATGTGCTCTTCCTCCCGTGACGTAAGCTCATCTCCCTGTCGTCCAATATGTCCCCGGGCAATAATTTTGGCTACCCACGAATCCGGAGTGGTGATGCCAATATCTACTGCGTTCAGGTTGTATCGATAAGTAAATGCGAACACAAGAAGCAGAATCGCCCCGAACTCCTCGTACACAGGCTGATACTCTCCCTGGTCTTCCTCATATCGCCAGTTATCGAGTAGCTGGCATAGGGGCTCGAGTATGTTTGGCAGCTTCTCAAACAGCAGGATGATATCCAATGACTGAGGCTTTGCCGCTAGCTGGCTACAGAGCATCTTCAGGGACATGGTCTCTTTGTTGTGGCATGATTGCCGTAGCACCTATATCTTCTTAGAATTGGTAATATTATGAATCGACATTACTTACCTCGACGAGCGCTTGGCAAACAGCGCCAACATTGCCATCCATCTTATCGAGCTCCCGAACCAAGCCCTGAATCTTGTCTGTATCAGACAAGCAGTCTTGTACCAGCTTATCCTTGGAGTGCTTCTGCAAAGACGGCTCGTACGAGAGTGAAATCTCGCCAAGTATCCTCTCGACGTGCTCCCTTTGCACAAGTCCATGGAGGACACAAGCGGCACAGAATTCCTCCCTGATACTTTCGGTGTAGGGGTTATTGTTCCTTGACTCATCAAACATGAGCGAGGCTGTGGGAAACAAACTAGTGTCCACATGGGACAGCGCTTCAGTGATGCAGAACTCGGCCGATGTGCCTGAGAAACCCGGAGGCAGAAGCTGGTATAGAAGTAGTGGGAGTTTGTTGATCAGGAATGAGCGCAGAAGGTGGGCGTCCTTCTGTCCTTCATTGCGGAATACAGCGTTAGCTAGAATATCGAATGATGCCAAAATTAGATCAATTGCACTTGACTGAATATCAGCTCCATACTTGTTGCTCATATAAGAGAAAAGGGCGTGGTCATCCAAGATAGGACGTCCAATAAGCTTGGTCAATTAGTATATAATGATTGTAGTTCTTGGTTTTTGGCACACTTACAGCAGCGTTAAGATAAATGTATAGTCCTGCTCTAGTATTGCTGACAGAAATCGGTGTTACCACGAAATTCTCCAAGCCAACAGTAGAATCAAGAAGCTCATCCATGGCAGCATTGGCAACCTGCTTCTTCTTGTCTACAGGGTCAGAACTGGCCAGAATCTCCGTGCGGAATAATTCTAGCTTATCAGCAATTTCCGGTACGAGTTGCAATGCCGGCAAAAAGCTTGCCAGGCTTGTAGACAGCGCTTTTCGGACGTCTATAACTAGTCAGCACAACTGGTCGCCAGAAATGAGTGTCTGGATTCCATACTTTTGGCAAACGGCTTGCTTATAGCGCTGACAAGAATAGGATTCTCGCATAGGCGCAGCAGCAATGCGACTAAGGCTGCTCGCGAAGATTCCATATCGTCCCTCAGCTGACCACTTGGGAACTGCTGCTCAAGCATATCAGCAGCAAAGGCAGTTGCAGGCAATGCATTGGTGAATAGTTCCATGAACTTTGAGATTATCATAGCCACCTCCAAAGCCGATCTGGAATCTTGTATCGCCCTGCCCTCTACTACAGACTTGGTAAGTCTATAGAAGAGGACCTCTTCAGCCCAGTAAGAGCTCTTCCACCGTGTGATGCTCTTCTTGGGTTGCGCATCTTCCTTGTCTTTATCCTTGTCCTTATCCTTGTCTTTTTCGTTTTCGCCCTCTTTCTCTTTGTCTTTCCCCGTCTCAGTATTTGATGATTGTAGCTGTTGTTTTTGCGCTTCGGCGTGCGCATGGGACGAAGAATACTTGTACAAGGCCTTTAGTATTGACGGCGTATCGACGTAGCCCAGTTTTGTGAGGACTTGGAGATATGGCGGTATTCTAGGATCGAGACTGCTGTCGTCGGATGGCTGAGGGCGAAGAAAGAAGTCGGCGACTAGGACGGGAGGTAAAGGATGTTGATCGTGGACGATCTTGACGTAGTCTTCGAACTTGTCTGTTTCGAGTCGTTGCGAGACGCAGCGTGCGACGAACTGGCACCAGTATTCAATTGCTGTGCGCATAGCGTCTCCGGCAGCTGCAGGGTTCTCCATGGCGAAGAAGATTCTGTATCGGCGGTCTCGAGGTAGAGGATAATCGACGGTGTCGCGGGATGGGTTAAAGATGGACAAAGGAGTTCTGAATCGCGTCCATGGAGCGAGGCCCTTCCAACGAGGCTTTTAATTGTATAGATTTATCTGTCGGTATCCAAGAACGCCAAAAAAGATACCAAAAGTCAATTATAAAAGCATAGAGTCGTTATTGTAGCCTGAGCGCATAACTTATGCAGGTGTCAAGCTTGAGCTATCGCGAATGGGTGGGTGTTGGTGGAAGGTCCAAAACTGGTGGAACCTCTAAATGGAGTGCGGATTTATTCCGCGGTCAGGCACTCTCACTTATAGAGAATACTCACCCAAATTCATCACAGGTCAATATACTATTGAAGCCCAACATTCAATCATCTTATTATTATTCCTCAGTTCAAAGGGCATTGTTGTTTTTTCTCAAGTAGGCTGGGCCATACAACTATACTATAGCTCACCTCGAAACTGCTTCAAAATACCAGTCGCACTCCAAAACATAGAAATCATCGCTACCACAACAGTCATAGGTACAGATGCACTCTGTATATCGCCAGGATGTTTGGTCATCCAAACCCCCCATAGCGCGAAAGGGGGTATCAGAATAAGAACATGATACAAGACAACATGGAAACAAGAGATGCAGTATCGCGCCTCCAGTCCCCAGATAGCAACATCTCGTTCTCCAGAGCTGATTGGTGTCTTCTTCTTAGGGATGCGTGGTATATAAATAGTCTCCTCAAATTCGTAACACTCGTGAGGGGGGAAGAGACGTCGACAGCTGCCGCCAGCGCAGCTATTGAATGCAGCTTCAAATACATGCGGGTGAATAGGCGGTAGCGATGCTGGTTTTGGTGAGAAGTCATAGTCAATATCGTTGGCTTCAGGCAGACCCTGGCCGCAAGCAACAACAACGTTGCGAGCAATGCTCTCAAACTATTGTATTGGTTAGCACGTGGCTGACATGGAGTGATCTTGTATCAAGGAGCTGAATGAATGCCTACCTTGACAAAGTTGCAGTGACTAAGCTGCCAAAACGAGAACCATGCTCTGACTCTGCCACGTATTCTCTTGTGCTCTTTCTGCATCTGTGGGAAAACTTCACTCTTGGGTTGCTGTGTCACTAGGATGGGAGTTAGATGAAGCGTCTTAGGCCCCGTGGGCACTCCAAACAGGATTCTCAAGTCACAGGCAGTACTCGGCAGCGTATTGCCCTCCCCAGCAGAAGCAGTGATTTCTTGTGCCTGGTTACTACTTCCTATGCCGGATGAGGGCAAGTGATTGTTCTGAGACGCGGGTGTCGAAGTGGGCAGAAGCGCTCCAGATCTCCGTCCGAACCAACTTGTAATGCTTTGAACAACGCTTTGCCTACTGTGGGTGTTCTCCTTGTTCTCAACGAAAGAGGTTGGGTTGTTGATAATCCTTTGTATTATGCGAGCCTGAGAGGGGGTGATGTCAACCAAGGAAGCCTTGCCACAATGCTAGGTATTGTTAATATCGCAGGCTAACTGATACTGCCAACTTACTGATGACTTACACATTTCCAGTTCATTCGCACATGGCCTCTTCTTAGTGGTATCTTCGGCGGTGACATAGGCCACCAATTCCAAGGGCTGCCAGTTAGATCTTCTACCGAAGACTTGATTCGATCAGAGGTTGAAATTTTGATTGCCGTGTCAATAAGCTCTATATCGCCCCAAGAAGCCAATTTCATTATTTGCCTGAGATGAACAGGCAATAGTGAGAGAGTAAGCTCCGTTAAAAAGGCTCGAAAAGCGGTGCCACTTATGAGGAAATCTTCCGCAACCTGAACCGCTTGATATTGTTCCGAGATGTTCGACCCTGAGTCTGCGCTGGAATCACTCTCATTGTGAGTTTCTTTCAATGGGTGTAAGTCTTGTGGCTTCTCGTTTATTTGTTCAACACACTGTGTGGTTGACAACCAGCTATCCAAGAATGCTCGATCTTTGTGAAATGTCGGCCTCTCAGCGTCTTCTTCGGAACCAGGATTCGTGACCAGGCCTGCCATGCCTTCTTCGACGGTTCGCCGAGATATTCTTGTTCGCGAGTTACGCCCTTTGAACATTTGGGTTGCAAGCACCTGGACGTTGCTCTGTGTCTCTTCTCGGAGGCGTAAGTACAGAAGCTTCAGGGATCTCCGAATATTGCGCTTGAGTCTATCTCTAGGCATGATGCCGATCGATTCTTCAAGGACAAAGCTGACGCCTGGATGGCCAGCGAGTAGTGCACCGATCTGGCGTTCAGCAACGATAACATGAGGGGTTCTTGTGTAGCTACTAGAACTCGACTGATTATCATCGTCGAAAGACTGGATTGAAGCAACATCGTTCATGTGCTCAACTGACTTATCTGGCTCCTCTTCGCTATCATCGGTTCCATTGACCTTATCAGCCTCAAATTCAACGGATTCTTCTGTATGTATAATCGAAGTGTCTGTTGTAGCTACCAGGTGGTTGCTGCTTGTCGGGACCTCTCCTGAGGTGAATATGTCATCAGGGGCGAGGCTTATTGTTGTAGAGTCACCGCCAGAAGCAAATGTTGGAGTAGTGTCTGAAGGTATATCCAAATTGGGGAATAGTAGAGGTTCCAGCAACTCTCCAGGAGCGGATAGGCCCAGTGAAGAACTGGACTCTGATATTGACGGCAAAGACCGTTGATCAGATGGCGATATTGGTTGCCGAGGAGGCGTACTAGGAGGCCGAGTTTCGGAGCAGAATGCCGTGTATAGGTTATAGACTTTCTCGCGTTTGGGCTTTTCCGCATTATAAACACATAGAGGCTCAGCCAGATGGTCCCGCATCTCCCTCTTGTTGAATGTATACCAACAACGAAGGCAAAGAACAATGCCATAGTGCGCAGAATTCATAGAATCTTCTTCGTTCCACTTATATATCGAGCTGCATTTTTCGCAGACTCCTTTTGCATCTATGAGTGGATTGGTGGTCTGACAGCTTGCAAGATACTTGCGAGAGGGGTTTCGAGGGTCCTTCCCACGAATAAGCCCATGATGATCAATACTATGCGTGACGATATGAGATATCTCCTCCTTCAAACTGCTACATGCTTGCCTTTCGATTGATGAAAAGTTCTCCGGAGAAAACAACCAGAAGACACAACATTCGCAGGCATCTTCGAAATCCTCAGGTGTAACTCTTCTGCTTGCAAGAGTATTTACAACTTCATCTGTTCCATCGGCAGAAGCTTCCGGTGATAGACCTGTCGCTGGCTGAGCTGAGTTAGCAGATCCAGAGGACGCTGGCGATTTATGACTTGAAACAGCCGACGGTTGACTTTTCGCAGTAATTTCGACGTTGAATAGATTCTGAAAGCCAGGAAGGGATGTCCATAGGTGTTTATCCTCCAGAGGTGTCCCCAGACTTGCCAGCAGTTGGATACGAGAGCTAACAAGTTGACAGATTCGGAGGCATCGATTTATCATTGCCCTCTCTTCCTCAAGTTCGATATCTCTTACTGAATCAATAGTGTTTTGGCTTTCTCGGCTATTATGATTCATTTTGTCGTCAACTCGTTGTAGGTTCATGTTGAGGGTGTAAACCGCTCCTTGGACTTTCTCCTCGACTTCCTTAAGTGACTTGTGGGAGGTCTTGGCCGTCTGCCTATAATTGAAGATGTCAAGGTTGGTACTTAGAACTCAAGCTGGCTAGTGATTTTGGACTGACTTGTTCACAGTATCTAGGCCGACTGAGATGGTTGCTTGGTATCCGGTTAATATGTCAATAAACTCATTTATATCGCCTGCCGTAAACTCCATCTTGGACCAATCTCTCAAGCCCGCCGTAGGTTTCATCGCAAATTCTTGCATAGCCCTCTCGAAGTCTTGACATAGGAGATCGCATCGACGAATAGGTCCTTCTAGAATAGTTCCTGTCGATGCTTCCGGAGTGGCAGTCTGTTCGAGTGCTTTCAGATTGTTGTATAGGTTTTCAAGCACATTGTATAAACTAGCCAGAGCCCTGTCGTGATCTGCGTGATGAGCAACTAGGTTTCTTAGTGATCGAGTCGACTGAGCCGTGATTGCGACCATCGCCATTGCACTGGCGTTGATGCTTAATGGATCCATTATAACGATTGAAGCGAATATTGAGGTACAAGGTATTTTGTTTGATTCAAAGACACGTCCATACAGGCAAGACGTCCTAATATTTGTTTGACGTGCTCTGAGCAAGGTGCGTTCGGGTCAGGCAATTTCCTTCAGCCGCAACCTGCGTGGGTGCCTGGTTGCCTGCATCAGCTTGCAGAGGTGGTAGGTAAGGATTGGTGTGAGTAACTTGCCAAACCATACGATTAACTAAGGTATATTGAAACAGAGAGAGGGAGACTGATCAACCTTTTTGTCCCGCTAAATGTTATCCGTTACTCCAGGCTCAATTTCCTCGAGCAACTCCAACAACTCCTCCCACACCCGCTTATTCAACTTCTCACCCTCAATTCCCTGCATGCACTTTGGAAACTCGCGTTCCTCGCCATTAAACAGAAACTTGCCATGCATCTCTTCTCCCGCAAAGACTCCAGACAGCAATACTCGAGCTCCTGTCTCTGCAGTCCGACCCAACAATGCTACAAGCCCATAGAAGAATAGAGTGAAGGGGAAAGCTACGTTTTTGAATAGCTGTGTACCGCAGAAGCCTGGGTGCACTGCATTGACGATGATGTGCCCTTTCCCAGAAGCATCGGCAGCTTGAGAGAGTTGCAGCATGAACATGGTTTGCATGAGCTTGGTTTTGCCGTAGTGCTCAAGGACACTGGGTTGGGCATCAAGAGCCTCGAAGATGTTTGCCTCTGTTGTAGGAAGACGGCCCTGATTCTGTCAGTCACAACTCCGGGAATACATGTAAAGAACTTACATCAAAGGATGCGTCAGATGACACAATGGTAATACGAGGGACGATATTGAATCTCACCATCGACTGTCTCAAGGCAGGCAAGACGAGGAGCGTAAGGAGAGCCATCGATATGACATTGACCGTCAACGCTGACTCGTGGCCTTCCACCATCTCACGATTAAACGTTAGAAGACCTGCATTGTTGATCAAAGCATCGACTCGCTCTAGGCCTCTCACGCGCGCAGCGAATTCCTTGACGCTATCATACGAAGCGAGATCCAATTGCCAGACTTCAACGACGTTGTGTTTCTCTGTCGTCTCTTCAATATCCTTCTTGGCCTGCTCGCCTCTCTCGATACTTCGGCATGCCAGAATCACCTTGTTGGCATTAAGTTCTGTAAGACGTCGGGCTGTTTCCAAGCCAATACCTGATACCACGATGTCAGTTTGGGAGAGCAGTGGTTTGTCAAGGTCCAATTACCGCTATTGGCGCCTGTGATGATAAAAGTCTTGCCTGTGCAATCTTTATCTTGAGGCGGTACCGTGACAAATTTGTCACGGATCATATTTATGAAGAACGACATGGCGGTTTATTTGCTTCTAGTAGGAAGCTAGGCGCAAGATTCAATGAGGCGGTTGAGAGTCAAAGGTTGGGATTGTTGAGAACAGACAATTGAGTCAGTCTTTATAGGCGACAGAATGTGGTGAACAAACGAACTTTTGGAGGATCTCATGTGCTAGTTTGTGTTGTATTGTGTAAGTTGTTTATCGCGGCGAAGGATTGGACCCATTCATTGCTTAGTTGCAAGGAGCACTAACCCTGTCCCATGCTGTGCTGCGTCGTATCCGATCTAACCAGCTTGAACGATACAACAACGGTGTTGAACGGTAACAAACTTTCAATATTGCATGGCCGGAACCCGAATGGTGCTGGTAGACATGGTAGTAGAAGACTTTTGAGACTATGCTAATAGCAGCCTTCAGGTTACATAGGTTCAACGCCAACTTATTCTTTAGCAACTATTTTGAAACGATTTTCTTCAACAGGAGTTAATTAGTAATTAATGAAATCTATAGTCT
>JABCJV010000400.1:0-30026 GCA_013184325.1 Fusarium luffae
ATCCCTATCCCTCCCACTATACGTTGCGCTGTTGTCTGCCGCTGTTACAGCATCCACAGCATAGCACACGCTGCCGCTCGAAGCGCTGCACTGACGCCTTTGACGCCCCGAACCGATAGCCATGTACTCCGCCGGCTACGGCTTTGGCAACAATGCTGCTCCTTCTTTCAACAGCCCTGCCCCACAGCAGCAGTCTGGAGCTCAACCAGCCGCTCAGCAGATGATGTATAACCAGCAGCAGCAGTTCGCCGGTATGACGCCTCAGGGAGGCTTCAACCCTGGCGCGAATCCCCAAATGATGGCCGGTGGTCCTGGAGGCATGATGCCCAACGCCGGTATGCAGCATATGGCTGCCAATGGTCAGAGTAAGTCTCATTTCTGTATTCGCACGCGACAATCGATCGAACCTCGGAGTACGCGCTTGGCTTCAAGACTCTGGTTAACACCAGAAGTTTTACGATGCCTGGAACAGTTGCGCGGCACCTGGAGAGCGCGGCGCAAACTACTCCTCGACGCGACACAACCTACGCCATCGCTCTGATCTTAATAGCTAACATGTTGCGCATAGTGGCAGGATTCCAACAGCAATTCCCGGGTAACCCATATGGCCAAGTCGTTCCCTCGTCGGTCGCTCCCCAAAACTTTGCGCCAAACTACATGATGGGTGGTGGTATGCAAGGCTTTCCAATGAACCAGGGCGGTATGCCTCAACAACCTCAGATGATGCAGCGAATGCAACAGCAGCAGCAACAACAAGCGCAGGCGCAGGCGCAACAACAGCAGCAACAGCAGCAGGCGCAGGCGCAACAACAGCAGCAGCAACAGCAACAACAAGTTGCGAATGCTGGTGGTATGGGCCAGGCCTCCACCCCGCAGAGACCCCCGAGCGCTGCGCAAGGAACACCGAATAACGCCTTACCCTCTCAACAGGGCCAGTTCCCGACTCCTCAACCTCCATCTCAGAGCCAAACCCCAACGAACCAGCAGCAGCAACAACAACCACAGCCTCCACAACTACAGCAACCTCAACAGCCCCAAGGGCAGATGCAGGGGCAAGTGCAACAACAACAACCGTTATCCGCTGGTTTATCAACACCTCAGACGCCGACTTTCTCAAATCAAGGGCAAACCGTTAATGGCAGCTCAGCAGCTGTACCGCTAAGCCCTGGAACCGAATCACGAGACAAGGAGCGTTTCGCTTTATTATTGGATATCAACCATGAACTTCTCTACGAGTCAATTCAAATACAGGCGACGCAACAAGAGTTGAAGAAAGAAAGTGCTGCTGCCGGAAACCCGGGAGACAAGAAGCCATCAGATGAGGAAACACAATTACAACAAGATTATCTTCAGTAAGTCGTTTCACTTGTTGTCCTGGAACCCCAACTAACGATATGACAGATGTATGAGGCGATTACAAACAAACTTGTCTTATATGGCGGCCCTTGCAGATCGAAAACCCGAGGTCAAAGTTCCGCCTTGTCCAGCATATCTCAGTGCGCCGCCACTGAATCTTGCACTCAAACTTCGCGCTCCTGCTGTAGGAGGACCTGAGGGTTCAGAGAACAACATCGATCCAGTTGCAGATCGCGAAGAGCGAAACAACAGCATCAAGGACCTCTACTCCAGGTTGCAGGCCGCATTCCCTGGATTTGATCCCAAGAAAGAACCCGCTTTCCGTGGGAATGCACAAGGGGGACAGAAGCCCGGCAACTTAATGGGAAACCAGGCCAGCCCAACAGCTCAAAGGACGCCAAAGATCACAAATATGGGGGCTCCGCCAATGCCTTAGTCTGATATCGGCATTGACTTTAAAAGACAAAATTACAAGGTGTATATTGGATGACGATTCATAGATGTTTTCATATGGAAACTTTTCTTCTTTTTTTTTTTTGCTGGCTGGTTTGGTGTAGTTCAATTCGTCAACGAATAGCATTTGCATTTTGTTTCAGAATAGGGTCTGACTTGGTTTGAAAAGCGTGAAGAACAGGCAAATTAGAAGCAATTTCACCACAAGAATAGTGTCATTTGCGAAGCGTTTATACTGAGGAACGTACTGCGAGTGATGATTGACTACATCGCTCAAAGATATCTTGCTTATCTTGTCTTTCACTCAGGGACCGTGGCACTGCCAATGTAAAGAACGGTTCAAGTATTGTTTCCAGTCGCGTGGCTGTGATGTCTAGAAACTCAATTCACTACTCCTTACTTAAAGTCTTCATTCGACGATCCATAACTGGTCCAAGGAAGCAAAAAGCATGCCTAATAGTATTAACACGGCCTCAGATCCTAGGATCTCGATCATGACAATTTAAAAAGGGCAAGAGAACAATATGCTGTGTTCTCATGATGTCCAGGCTAAAGACAAAAAGAAATGATCACGCTGGGGATCGAACCCAGAATCTTCTGATTCGTAGTCAGACGCCTTGCCATTGGGCCACGCGACCTCGCTCTTTGATGAGATCTTGTTGCGAAATCAGCATCCAAGATCACTCGCTGGTCAGTTTCCTCGTTCATGCCACAAAGTTTGACAAGACCACCCCAGTATATAAGTAAGGGTTCATGATTCATACACAAGTCTTGGTCATCGCACAGCATTTATATCATGTTGTAGTATTAGGCTAGGTACTAAACACACTTAGCAGCCTTCAGACCGTCCGTCAACTCCGTTCCATTTCATCAAAAATCAGCAGCCATAGCTCCAAGGGTATCTAGTCATGTTCTGGGACATAAAGGCATAATCGTCATTTTCCGTACCGCTTCCCATTTTTCGTCGCCCCCTTTTCAACACCAAATTTGTGGCTGCATGTGAGCGGTCATGCTGATGTTCTGTTAGCTCTACTATTCATCCATCAAAACATCCAGAAAGGACGAGCCTGAGTGAGAGTGGGAGTCTCCGCAGCAGGGACAGATGCCCTCTTCGCTGTCCCAGTCGGCGTCAGCAGACTCGTATCCGGTTTGACGAGAGAATTGAACCCATTCGCGCTTATCGGCGTCTCGGTTGATAGGTACTCGCTTCCAGATCACAGTCTCTTCGTCTCGGTCTGAGGTTGGGTGTCCTTCTTCACTCGGCGCAGGGGGCAAGACTCCAAGTCTAGCATGCGAATGACCGTGAAACGGCTCGTCATCGTCATCGCTGTCCTCCTCCTCGTCTTCGGGCTTGGATGCTCTAATCACTCTAGCGCACCATTTCCTCCCTCTAAGACGTTGAAGGTACTTGGAGCGGACCATGTACGCAGCTGGGCCATCGAGATACAGACCTTCATCTCTGAGCATACCGCTCATTTCGGCAGAGGCCTTCAGGCCAGTATCATCGAATGGCATGCCTGTGACTTGGAGTTCGTTCAGGGTGCAGCCGAGCTCGTGGGCGCAGATGTCATGTAATTCTGAGCCAGAGAATGGCAGAAGTGTGTCTGAAAAATTGACAAGGTCAATCCGGAGGGAAACCAGGGATGGCAGCATTTTGGGTCGCAGTTGCTTCCTGTTTCGGTAACTCGGATCGAAGGGTGCACGAAGCCCCTCGAGGAAGTCGACAATCTGATTCCAAGTGTAGCACCGGAAACCGCCCCGGATAAGAGGAGATTCGGTAGGGCGCTGCTGAACCTTCAAGTGGTGGTCCTTGTTCAGATCAGCGTGATAGCGGCGATCCAACTTGTGTCGACGAGACGGCTGGTCGTCATAGTATCTTGCAATGATACGGAAGTTGACATGAGTGATACCCCGACGAAACTCGGCAGGAAGGTCTGCAAAGACACGTACGGCCCGAGAGGTTGTAAATGTGAACGTATTCGATTCCCACAAGTATCGGGTACCTTCAGCATGAAGAGCTTTGCAGGTGGCTAGAAAATTGATGGCAATCTGGTTGCCCTGCGCCTTCTCCTTGTCCGACAGATTCTCAGATGTCAGAGGGGACAATGGGTCAACAATCGAATTAGGAGATTTCATGGCGAATTTGAGGATTCGGAGGATGATTTCCATGGGAAGATAAGGGGCTGTAGTGGGCATGGAAGATCGGGTCTTGCGCTTGAGG
The DNA here is from genome assembly GCA_013184325.1 of Fusarium luffae. Taxonomy (NCBI): domain Eukaryota; kingdom Fungi; phylum Ascomycota; class Sordariomycetes; order Hypocreales; family Nectriaceae; genus Fusarium; species Fusarium luffae. The sequence continues at coordinate 4,031 of JABCJV010000400.1, forward strand.
GGGTTGGACTGCTGTATATGGTTCATTGAAACAGGAGACCAAGCAATGCCATTTTCGCGCAGAATGCGCTTCAGTCGCATGTTCTCTTCAGTAAGAGACTGATTCAAACGGCGGTGCGGATGGGTGAAAGCATCCTTTGCCTGGTCTTCCTTGTCTCGGCATTCCCAGGGGAATACGGTCTATATGTGTTAGTCAAACCATGGAATATAATAACACTTGGAAGACACCAACCGGAGTATTGTTCGACATTTTTTCAACGAAATCGAGAAAGCTGACAGAAGCAGATCGTTCTTTCCCAAATAGTTCCGCTCGTGTCAGCAGGCAGAACGGATAATGAACAAGATCGCGAAGATCGGTTGTAAGCGACAGACGATCAATATTTGAGTGCAAGTGGAAAGGAGTGCCCTGCAGATAGTCGGTTGTACAGGTGAAAGACAGAAAAGTTGAGACAAAATGAAGTTGGAGAAATAGAGGCGAACTGAACCGGGCAGGAAGCCTAGAAATGAATAAATAATGTAGGGGGCTGCACTCCTGTTGCGCCGGCAGTGAATCAGTCGTTTGTTGTTTCCTTTGCCGTGATGCGGTTTAAAGAAACGATGAAGATAAGTGAGTGGGAAATGGAAAGATGCATCCAAACAGGCAAACGCTCTTTGTTTGCCCTTAAGCAGACTTGTAAGGTATAAGACGGCGGAGGCAGAGGCGCGAAGCCTCAAGGTTCGCTTTGTGGTCGCGCTGGTTCGTTAATGTTTGAAGATGGGTGAGGTTGGAATGAGTGAGAAGATGAGGGCAAAGTTGCTGAAGCTCGGGTGGATGTTCCCTAAAATCTGCTGTTTCCCTTCTCGTCTCTACGGCACTTCTTAGGTTGTGTGACGTGATGCGCTCCGGGCAGTCGAAGACGGAAGGCACGGTGGGAAAGGCAAGAGCCCGACCGCGGGGCAGTGGCAGGCAGTGAGTGGCAGGCACTACCTACCTGCCTATCTCATGGGCTTCAGTCAAATGTTGAAAGATGGGATAATTGAATGAATTTAACAATCCTCTTATATTCTATCATATTTACCGGAGAGCCTATCAACCTACGTGTTCGTGTTCGTTCGCCAATTCTTCAATTCATCTTGATATCTCTCTGGATTTTCTATGCATGAAGATTGGGGGGGAAAGCATTAGAAAAGGTGCACTTGCTGATTGAGTTTCTCAAAAGCGGCAGCATATGCGATCGAGATCCTGCCGTTAAAGAAACTCGTAAATAGAGGTAGCCCAATCCAAGAAAACGGCAGTGCCGTTAGTTTTGACAAAAAATTGCTTTCCGTAGAACAAGCGTGAAGTAAGCGCATTGTCATGTAAGCGCCCGATAGTCGTATGTTGTTTGTAACAGCAAATGTACCAAACAGACTTGCTGCTTCCTTTGATACTGGATATCAGGTATCCTATGCTGTCAATCTTTGACGGATCTGACCAGTAATATGATCATATGTCAAAAAAGGCTGGATTGGGTGGGTTTGTACACTTCAAACCGAAGTCAGTAGTAGGGTCGAGTGAAGGACCCTGATGATACAGCTTGAGGTGATTGATGATGGTCAAGAATTAACGATCAATCTACCTCAGCACGATCCTGGTGAGTGACATTAGTAGCTACCCCTGTCCTAGGTACTGCCACCAGTTCCATTTTATTTTAAGAACCCATGGCTGGGGATCTCCGCTGAGGCTGCAACTACACCGTTCTGGCCCCTCTGGCCCCTGTTCCCCGCTACGCTCCAGAGCTTCATGGGGAGCTGTTGTGATAGTGTGGTTGAACTTCTCGAAGATCACTTACCAACCTGCTTGTATATCAACTTACTAGTATCCTGATACCATGAAGGATTTACTGTCTAGGTTTATGCAAACTGCCCGAAATGTTCCTGGAAAGATAGACCTATCGGGCTTTTGCAGATCGAAGAGCAAATCAAACTGTCATCGTCCTGTGCTAAGGATCCCACCCAGCGATTGTCTCCAGGTATATAAGCCTCCTGTCATTCCGAGGTGTCAATTGCCGCCAGAACTTCCGTGATCAAATCAAACACTTGCTCAAAGAGCTCATTGATTGGCAGGCAATCGTGATACAACCTCAACAAAACAGCCTCCTTCTCCGAATCAATTGTGAGCGTGACGTCACCATTCATCGCAGCTCTCGATCCCAAACACCCCACTGTACCTGCAAATCAACAGAACATCGATGATGAAATCGCTACGATTGTGCCATGTTGGCTTACCTGCTTTGGTACGTAAGCAGGCAGCTCACCCGAGAAGGTATATAACTCTACTGGGTGAGCTCCAAGCTTCACATTCGAGCTCTGATCTTATCTTCAAACACATACAACAACAACAAACCGTCAGATTAATCACAACCACATCAAACAAAATGTCTTTCTCCAATGCCAACACAGGTGATGCCCCCGCCGACCCTTACAAGACGGCAAACGCCGATGAGGTTCCCCTCCAGACCAAGATCGAGGATCTTGTCAACTTCATCACCAAGGAGAAGTTTGGCATGATGACCACTCGTGGTTCTGGCTCTGGCAACCTGGTCTCCCGCTGCATGGCGCTGGCCGCCACCGTACGTCTACTTAAACTCCTGTACCATTTATGTCATGACTAACATATCTATTTGCAGGAGACTGGAGGCATTGACCTTCTCTTCCACACCAACACTGAGTCTGGCAAGACCGACGATCTCGATGCTGACCCTCACGTCAACGTTTCCTTCATCAACGCTTCTGGAGAGTGGGCTTCCATCGCCGGAAACGCCAGCATCAGCACAGATCGCAGCCTTGTTGCTAAGCACTACAGCCCAACCCTCAAGGCTTGGCTCGGTGACCTTGGCGACGGCGTTCACGACGGATCTGAGAATGATCCCCGTATCGGTGTTATCCGTGTCAAGGCCGTCTCTTCAACATATTCGCTTGTCTCAAAGAACCTGCTGAGCCGCGTTGCCGACATTGCTTCCAGCACTGTCACCGGCAAGCCTGCCTCGCCCAACACCTTGAGGGAGATTTCGGAGGGAGATGTGCGCTCGTGGCGCGCTTCGCGAGAGTAATGGTCTAGATAATACAAATCTCGCTTGTACAATAGGATTTTATATCAATGGCGATACGAATTCATGACAACGTTAGTACACAATCAAAGCTGCTTTCCATATTCGGCATTCCATAGCTTGTCCCACTTCTCCTTGTCAACAGCAAACTGTCGCACGTAGTCGAGCTCTAGCTCGTGTGTCCTTCGTCCAAGAAGAACAAGGCTGTGAAGAGGGGGACCAAGCTCCTCATCAGTAGAGCAAAGCTCTTCCAATGTACCAGCCACGAACTTCTCAGTCTTGCCTCCTACACGGGCAGCGCCGATGGCCAAACTATCCTTGGTGTATACGCCTTCTTTGCGCTCCTCCTCGATTTCAAGCATTTGCTGAGCACACTGGCCTACGGTCATATAGCGAGGGGGCTCGTAGATCAGGCGACCACGGGCCATATTCTCGAGACTTTGCTCCTTGACCTTGATGTCCACTAGGACCAACGTGTGAAGTCCAATCTGGCGATTCTCCTTTATACGATCGTAGAATGAGGCGGGCTTCCAGGTGTCTGTAAAGAAGACCATGGACACGGTCTGACCAAAGTTGTAGAGCTGAAGGCCGCAGGCGCCAATACCGGACATAATTGAGGCGTTGGGGACTGTTCGGACGGGAATCTCGAGCTCTCGTGCACGAAGAACGAGGTCAGTATGCGTTGTGGCACTTGAAAAGTCAGTCAATGTTGAACGTAGGAGCGTCAAGTTTCCAGTTCATACCCGAAGGGATCTCCAACGACAAGGAATGCGACATCCTCGTTCTGCGCATTGCGGAGGATCTCGTCGCTGTTGGACTCGACCATCTCACGGTCGGCTACTGTGATAGAGCGTCCATAGTATGATTCCTAAGGATCATTGTTAACATCCGTATAGCTATAGACCATGGTAGGGTATATATACCAAGACGGACTGCTCGACAAGCAGGATGCTAGTGTATGCCTCGAGGTAAACTCTAGAAGCCTTCTTGACAACTTCCAGACCCTTGACAGTAATATCTGTCTCGTCTGAGAGACCAAGTCCCACAAGGTACAGCATGGTTAATCCTCTTCACGTTGTAATATGGATTGTAATAGTGTCTTGTGGTGAAAAATTGTCTTGGGTCGCGATACAAAAAAATGCCCCGCGGCGGGGTACTTTTAGCGTTTTCTGTTTGTGACCTCATCTAGCGCATGTAAAACCCCTGCCACCTCCATTCGTCTATTGCGAAACTGGTGCAAGCTAATGATAATAACATTGGTGATCCGATTCCAAGATAACTTATGGAAGCTTGATTCCCATATACACTGTCGGATACCTAGTAGACCAGCTGTCTGGACCATTGTGTCTTTATTGAAAACATGTAATCGATAGAAGAATGTCACAATTCTCGCTCAATAGGTACTCTGGGATAGTCCTGTCGTTAAGATCAAATGGTCTTCAATTTTTGATAATGTTTCCGAGCTGAAGGAAACATAAGATGTAAAAAGTCATGGCAATCGCCATATATGTAAAGTGTTCAAACTACTAACCGAGGCATCCATAAGACATCGAATTTTCTAAGACTTTACAGGGAGCTCAAGTAGGTTGCGAAGCTAAACTTACGGTAAGGTTCCCGCTTTTTAGTAGACCCTCCCATGGATCCAAACTAAACCTGGACCAATTTCGCATTGCTTCTTAAACATCTTCCATCCATCCACCCAGCACCATCCAAAATGCCCGATACAAAGAAAGAAGGCGCCTATGGTGGCGCGCCATCAGGCGACACCGATTTCCGCAAGACATGGGATCTCGAAGAATATGCCGCCAAAGGCAAGGAACGCGAAGCAAAGGAGAAGGAAGAGGCCAAGGCGCGTTACGAAGCCAAGCTCGCTGGCAAGAAATACCACAAGCCTCTGACCGGCGACGAAACATACACATCCGCAAGACGCCATGTGATAGATTTTACACAGCAGATCGGAAAGACGCAGCTCGTCCCAGGAGGAGCAGGCGTGGGAAAGCGAGGTCGTGGAGCTGGACAATACTGTGAGGCTTGCGACCTCACCTTTAAGGACAACAAACAATTTATCGAGCACATTACTACACCGCAACATTTAATGAACACGGGCCAAACGATGAACGTCAAGCGCGCGACGGCAGAGGAGGTTCACGAACGTATCGAGATACACATTAGACGACAAGAGGAACTGGAGAAGGAGAAGCAGACCAGTCTGCAGGAGCGATTGCAATTGCGGGAAGAAGAGGCCGAAAAGGAAGCAGAGGAGAGACGGCAGAAGAGAAGAGACGAGATGGAGAGGAAGAGGCTTAAGCAAGAGGAGGCAAGCAAGGTGAAGACAGAATATGGAGAAGATGTGCGAATTGAAGGCGAGCATGACGAGGATGACATGATGGCTTCGATGGGCTTTACTGGGTTCGGAACGTCGAAGAAGTGATGGATATCTGGATTAATTAATGATACCCCGTGTTCAACATGGTCAATCGAGGAACTATAGCCCTCGGTTGACCATTCATCCTACTGCTCATGGATATTAGACATGAGTACTGTCGACATCATAAATTGGGTTTATTTTGGCAAAGATAGAGCGTTCAGGTCCTTCAGTATATAAAAGATTGTTTTGAGGATGTTGAACGTGAGATTCGAAAAGAAGAGATTGGTATCTATGACATGAATGATAATCCCAGAATGATAGTATGATATTGCGAATTGCTTCATGCACGATCACGTTCGTTCTCCCCGAATCGTGAGCGGGGCCGTTAGTCCGACTCCCCCACCAGCCCGACCCTTGATCCACTACTGCGTTTGCGTATCACCAAGCTATTCTATTATTTGATCCCACTTCATCAGACTTGATCATCCAGCATACACTTCTACCAAATTGCGGTCTACTCTCGTGGTCTCTCGAGACCAAAACTATATATAGCCCAGAATCACTACTTGACAGAAAGACATAATGGCTGCGAGCTCTGCCCCCGCGGCTTCGCTGTTAAAGCGACAGCTCAAGGAGATGCAGGCGGGCAAGGACATTCCTGGAATCTCATGCGGTCTTGTCAACGATAACAACATCTTTGAGTGGGAAGTGATGCTCATGATCAGCGACGACTGCAAATACTATGGCGGTAAGATCATGTTTTCCAATCTGCCCCAACCCTTCACGACTTTGAGTGATGCTAACCTATGCGTGCTTCTAGGAGGCAACTTCCGAGCCCGTCTATCATTTCCCCCGACTTATCCGCATATGCCTCCGTCTCTCACCTTCCAGGATCCGATCCCCTTCCACCCAAACATCTACGAAAACGGAAAGCTCTGTATCTCCATTCTACACCCTCCCGAGGACGATGAGTACGGTTACGAAGATGCCTCTGAGCGCTGGAGTCCTGTGCAGACGCCCGAGAGTATATTGATCAGCACTATCAGTCTCTTCCACAGCCCCAACGACGAGAGCCCTGCCAATGTAGAGGCTGCGCGAATGTTTCGTGAGGAGAGGGAGGGCAAGCACAAGGACTTTCGAAGACGTTGTAGAAAGTGCGTGAGGGAGAGCCTGGGAGAGGATTAAGGCGGGATAGGTATATGTGAAGCGTTTATGGTTGCAAGATACATGCAGTCCGACAGCATGTGGCCGTCAAGGTCGCGACGACAACCATCGACGTTTGGGATGGCGCCATGAAGCTTTAAAGTGTTTTGTAATCATCAAAATCAAGCGACTTTCTGTTCCGCGTCCACAGGTCATGCAATTATTGGCTTCTCCAAGCGATAGCAGTATCTAAGTACTATCTTCGTCCACGAGCCCGATGACTTTACCAACTACACGGTCCCATTCCTGATCCCATCTCAGAGCACCTTCGCTCACGGCACCCTTCTTCAGCCGGGACAGCTCTTCACCCCCAGTGAAGCTCAACAACCGTGTGAGAATATCAGTCAACTCAGACGAAGTTTCAAAACCACAGCCGTTTTGTCCCTCCTTGACAAGTTCGCTGAAACTCTCAAAAGCTGCGTAAGCTGCAACAGGAAGACCTGCGCCAAACATGTCCACGACTTTCATAGGGAGATCGACTCCTGAACTAGACTTGTGTAGTGAAATACCGAGATCTGCTGAAGCAAGTAGCGAAGCGTAGTCTCTGGTGGATAGCCATGCTGTTAAGATACGAATACCGGGCAACTTGCCCTCGTCGTGGAGCGCCTTGATTCGTTCTAGGTAGTGTTCCTTCTGTGGCCCCTTTCCGGTGATGATGGCAAGTATCGGCGCGGCCTCAGAAGAGCTAGCATAAGACACAAGTGCGTCGAGAAGAAGGCCAAAATCTTCGTCTGGTGTCCATGAAGTACTGCTGACAATTAGACGTACTGCGCCCTCTACGATATCTTTGGCAACCGTCTTGGTCTCTGCGAGTCGAGACAAGAACGCATGCCGCTCTTTGGTGGAAAGGATTGGCTGGAAGACCTCGGCAGGTCGGTCGTGAAGTGTGTAGACAGAACGCTTCACATTAAAGGGCTTTGCCTTGAGTTGTCGGGCCATAGCATCAGTAACGGCAAGGTTGATATCGCCCAAATAGCGCCCAAAGCCAGTTTCGTACCAGCGATAGATGGGAACGAGTGGCTTATAATACCATTTGTTCTGTGCCAGGATAGTGTAGCCATAATTGTGCCAATCCACAACAAGCTTGCTGCCACGGAGTAGGGAGACCATCAGTGCAACATGAAAAGTAGGAATAGAAGGTGGGTTCTGTAATGCGTCAGTTGCTGTTGGAATCGAATGCTCTTGGAGTTCATGTCAGCTTACTTGGATTATAATCCATTTCGCAGCAGGCGCATCGTACATCAAAGTACGGAACAAACCCCAGAATTGCCAGAGAACCTTGAGAGGAAGATTGAGAAAGAATGGCAAAGTTCCCCACTGAAGCACTTCTGGCTGTGGTGGAAGCGCATACATGGTGACTCGGGGGTTTCCAATAAGATCAGGATGTCTTGAGGTTTCTACTTCAGCGTTAGCTATGAAAGAGTTCGAAAGTTGGGCAGTGTATGACCTTTGTAACCGACGATATCGACCTGTCGGCCATGTTTGGCCACACTCAACGCATGGTATTGCATGCGAGGACTACGGCCAACATCGCCGACGACGAGGACTTGGATATGATCATCTTCAGGCTTCTCAGCTGGTTGGTAGCGGGTTGGGATTAAGACGGCGAGACCACTCAGCAACCATACAAGGATGGCACAGCTGATGCCGCCTGCGATAACAGAGACAAAGAATGCGGCTGACATGTTGAGAGAAGGAATCGCCAATTATGACATGGCGTTCAGGCTAATCCGTTTGGTGGTGCTCCGTTGCTACTAAATTGTCTTGGTTGGTGTATCCGTAGGTGTTGGTGCTGGCCAAGGCCACCTTGCATTGATTGGAGTGAGGTCCCACAGATAAGAGACGATATAATTTAGTCATCTTACGCCGGAATTCAGACTACTTTATTTTGGCGACCAAGGCTTAAAGGATGATTCTTCTGTTACCCACCTGACAATGCACGCTCAGCACTCTAAAGCTGTTTCTATGGCTTATAGGTTATAGGTTCATGAGCAGGGGCAAAGCAACCAATTAAGACGTAAAGCGATCATGATCGTAGGAATTAACCCTAGCGATGATCAAACGTAAGAAGCGAAAGGCAACGGAACATTTCAATTGGTGTTTTCGTACAATTCTGTGGGATTCGATAACTCTTTTCACAACCTTTGTTATCCATTCCATTTCCAAACTTTCATAGAAGAACTCATTGTAACCTCGGTACCACCATCGTAGAGCATTGCACACCTTCCTAGGCTGCAGAGAAATGTCAAGAAGATATCGAAAAGCAAGGATATCACACCCTTTCTATCAGAAACGTCACAGTACGTCTTGTCAACATGCAAAGCAAGCAGACAGGAGATTATCGCATCACACATTGAGATGAAGCTCAGGGGTCAAGGTGCAACGCTGCTGCGGGGTCCTCAGGGTGTCATAAGAATTGGCCCCCGACAGCATAAGAGACGAAATAATTTGATCACCTTATGCCAGCTTAGACTGGCATTTAGGCTACATTATTTCTGTAGCCTAAGTCTTGAAGGACATTTCTTCTGACACCCACCTGGGGGTGTCCAAAAGAGACTAAGCTAGAGCATCAAGGGCACTAACTTTTAGCGGGCAAGCAGGCCGCATGCAGGGGGCAGACCAACCAATTCAGCTCGGAGCCAGTAAGAATTGGTCTTTCCCCAGCATCCCCGGCCGAGCTACAGGCCCATGAGGACCAATGCATGATCCAGTATCATCCCGTAGTAGGATCAGGAAGGAGCGATTGCAGTCCAAGAATCAAGTGACTCTGAGATTGGATATTCACTTCTTGATAACTCACTATCTTGACATGGCGAATACTTTCACCGACTCTCTACAGTTCGCACTCGTCCACCCAACGAGTCAGTCATTTTTCTCCCCCTGAGGTTTTTTACCCATCGGATTCTAGGTCCCAGTCCTCTTGGCTCCGTCGATCGCTGCTCATTCGGGTTGTCTCTTTTAGCTCCACGTGCTGGAGTCTCCTATCTCTAGCCCGCCACAACCACCTACGGCTCTTTCAGGCCTCGCCCGTCCGCCTTTGTAAAGGATCCGTGACGTCCCACGACCTCTTTCTACTCTTGTTTTTTATATTAGCGACACAATAAACCATTCTTGTGACGCGCCCGTTGCACAAAATCAATTTCCTAGTCGACTGATGACGTTGCGATTGGCTTTCGAGGAGTCGTAAGGACTCTCTCCCAACTACATAGCGAACGACTACTTGCGCCGTCCATATCTGATCACCGCCTCCGAGCGACCGACTCTTCACGTATTGTACCCAGACCGAACTTGACTTCAGCACCACCGTCGAGCCTCGAAATAAAATGGCTTCTTCATACGCTTTGCCGACGTCTTCCTTACCGCATGCGCATCAGAATCATATGCACTCTCACACACGAAATACCTCCCAATCGTCGCTCAACAACCTTAAGCGACAGTCTACTTTCTCCAACGGGAGCCTTCCTTCAGTACCTGATGAGGATCATGGTCACGAAGCTAACCACGACCACGGCAATGGGAACTACAGCGCACACTCACACAAACCGAGCGTCCACAAACATGGACACAGACGCTCCCGCATGTCCAACACAAGCGCATCCATTTCCCGCGAGAAGCTCCCTCCAGCACCATTGAACACACTGGAGGGTTGGACAGAAGAAAAGACACCCGGAGGCAAGAGCATTCTCACACCAGGCCCTGCCTCGGCCAACATGACCTATTCTCCTCCCGACCATTCTCACGACCATCACGACGACCACCACGATCATTCACACAGCCATTCCCACTCGCATGATCATTCTCATTCTCATTCTCATTCTCACTCCCACGACCATTCTCACAGCCATGACCATCATGGACATGGTCACGGCCACTCACACTCACACGAAGACGACAAGGGTAAAAGATCAATGTTCACAAGGATGATACTCCCATACACGACAAAGTTTCCCATTCTGAATGCTATTCTGATCGAGAAGGACTCCAGGCGAATCTTCTACTTCATGGCGTATGTTTGACTTAGACTCGGGTTTGGAATGTTAGGCTAATTCGGATCTTCGTACAGACTCAACTTTTCATTCATGGCTGTTCAAGCATTTTATGGTTATGTCACCGATTCGCTTGGCCTTCTGAGCGACAGCATTCATATGTTTTTTGATTGCGTGGCGCTGATGGTTGGCTTGCTGGCTGCAGTCCTGAGCAAATGGCCTCGAAGCCAGCGCTTCCCATATGGTTTCGGCAAGATTGAGACATTGAGTGGATTCGCCAATGGCATTCTGTTAATGTGAGTAACTTTCAGGACGTATGCAGGTACGTTGCTAATGGCTGTTTGTAGGCTGCTCAGTGTGGAGATTGCTTTTGAGGCGTTCGAACGGTTGTGGGAGGGAACACAGACAAAACGACTGGGCGAGCTGTTCATTGTCAGCACAATGGGTCTCCTTGTCAACCTAGTCGGAATGATGGCTTTCGGTCACCACCATCATCATGGACACGACGACCATGATCACTCTCATGGAGGCGGTTGCTCTGGTCATGACAACGAGAACATGCACGGCATTTACTTGCATATTCTTGCCGATACCCTGGGCAGTGTGTCGGTTATTGTATCGACAATATTGACGAGTTTCTGGGGTTGGGCTGGATGGGATCCTCTGGCGTCGTGCTTCATCGCTATTCTGATCTTCCTTTCCTCCAAGCCTCTTGTTTACTCCTCTGCGAAGCGACTTTTGCTCAGTATACCAGAGGACACAGAGTATAATTTGCGAAACAGCCTTGGTGGTATCTTGAATCAACGAGGAGTAGTGGGCTACTCTTCACCCAAATTTTGGCGGGATGATCACAGTGCTAGCCCGACAGGAGGCAAGCTACTGGGTGTTGTTCATGTCGTGGCCGCCCGAGGAGCTCCTTTGGAGGACGTTCGAGATCGAGTGCGCGAATATCTATTGAGAGAGGGCGCAGACGTGGTTGTGCAAGTTGAGCGAGAAGGAGATAATAGCTGTTGGTGCAGTAGGCGAGGAATCCCAGCAACACCAGCGACTCCAACATTAGCATCAGCGAAGGCGTTTTAGAGGAGAAATTTGTTGCTATAGTTTGGTGAGATGGGCTTAGATTTGGGATATAAGAAGCTATAGATGTTGATAGATGCGGAGTTTACATTGAGGAGAAGGCATTGTTGCGAAATTGGAGGTACGACTCGCTTTGTTAAAGAAGGACAGGCCACTACTGATTATTGTATTTTTGGGCAAGTTCGGTCAAAGCGGAAGCCATCAAGGTATCGACGGCATCACGAGGTGAGATAAGATGCCTTTGTATTTCTTGGATTGAGGATTTACATGGAACGATTTTGACCAACAAGGTCATGCATGAGGCAAGCGGAGGATCACATGTATTATCACTTTTCTTCTTACCATATATGATTCCTAGCACAGAGAGGTGGGTTGTAGAACTAAAGGAGGGTGTATATCCAGCAATAAAGAAGGTTCGAATGACTGTCTATTTTCTTACAACCTACTCTGTATCTTGGTTTTACTTTGATCAACCTGTCATGAGATCGTATCAAGTGAGTTTGAATGTATTGTCGTTTGCATGTGATAATGAGGTCTTCAACTGATGGAGATGCAGATTGTGGGGCTCTTCTCCAACCGTAACCTCAAGACTAACGAGTCTATGTAAGAGTCTAGCTAACGTTAGCAGACGGGATTGGGATCTGATCTACCGAGACGATACCGTGCAACCATGGATGACTTCACTTGAACCCAAATCCCCAAATCCGACTCAATTCCGTGTGCCCGGGCCGCTTGTTAACCGCAACCTTTACAGCCTTATACTGGAAGCTCCAGTGATCAACCACACCAACTTCCTTGTTCAATAAGAGAAAGACCGGCTAGAAAATAGTCTAGGTGGTCCAAGAGGTAGTCGTAGCGTCGGTCATCATCTTCTGGTACCCCACGAAACTCGGCTCATTACATGTGGGGAGCAGAACTCATGATGCGACCCCCCGCGAGCCGAAGCCGAGGCAAAGAAAGCCGGGGCCCGGGGTTCGTAGATTTTTTTTAATTCTCTCTCTGTTTGGGTATCATTGCCCCGGAAGACCGAGGGGTAAGATTTGGAGAAGGATTGAAGCTGCAGGGTCATCATCGCATTTTGGATATCATGTTTGCAGTTGCTATTGGTTCACTTTTGAGAATTCCTTCGGTTAAACTGTTGTATCTCAAACTCAACACTAAATACTAGAGAACAGAGGTGGAAAGCTTCGAGAGAAGAGTCTCAGTTGAAGCAACGCCAACCGAATAGAAGCTTAGAAAAGACGCCCAGTGACGTATTGAACGGCTTGTTAGCTATAACTACATCCTATTTCTCCCCTGTTCCCTTATTTCAAGCTTCATTAGGTAGTAGTAATAAAGGCTCAATCGGTGCTTGCATCATCCTCCCAGAAGCTGTAAGCTCCAAGCTACCTACACAGTACACCCTCCCCTTGGCCGACCACCCCACACTCCCACTCCCACTCCTCCGCATTCGACAGTCCGAGGTTCATTCATACATAAACCATTAACCAAGCTTATACCCTTCTTCACCTTCTTTCTCTCTTCTTCCCTTTCCTCCTCTCCTCCCAGTAATATACCTCTCTTCATCCCTTCACAATGTCCTCCGCCGACGCTCCAGACTCAGCCATCGAGGCTCGCGCTGCCGAGAAGCTCAAGAGCATTGCTCCCGCTCCTGAACCAAAGGACGAACCCAAGGCCGGCGCATCCTCAGGACTTGCTCAGCAGGCTCGCGCATTTGCTGCTGGTGGCTTCGGTGGTCTTTGCGCCGTCGTTGTAGGCCACCCTTTTGACCTTGTAAAGGTCCGCCTCCAAACCGCTGAGCGAGGCGTCTACTCCTCTGCTGTCGACGTTGTGCGCAAAAGTATCGCCCGTGATGGTCTGCGAAGAGGTCTCTACGCTGGCGTGAGCGCCCCTCTCGTTGGTGTTACCCCCATGTGTATGTTCTATCGTCCTCAATGACCCCGCGCAGTGAACTAACCCTGCATAGTCGCCGTCTCTTTCTGGGGTTACGATCTGGGCAAGCAAATCGTCCGGGGCGCCAGTGAAGTCCCCGCTGAGGGTCTCACAATCGCCCAGATTTCGACTGCTGGCTTCATCTCCGCCATTCCCATGACTGCCATTACCGCCCCCTTCGAGCGCATCAAGGTCATTCTTCAGGTCCAAGGTCAGAAGCAACTCGCTCCCGGTGAGAAGCCCAAGTACAATGGTGGTGTCGACGTCGTTCGCCAGCTCTACAAGGAGGGTGGCATCCGCAGTGTCTTCCGCGGTAGCGCTGCTACTCTCGCCCGTGATGGTCCTGGTTCTGCTGCCTACTTTGCCGCCTACGAATATATCAAGCGCAAGATGACACCTGTTGATCCTCTTACTGGAAAGCCCAGCGGCCAGCTCAGTCTTACAGCTATCACATGCGCCGGAGCCGCCGCCGGAGTTGCTATGTGGATCCCCGTTTTCCCCGTCGACACGGTCAAGTCTCGTCTCCAGACCTCTGAAGGCAACGTCTCAGTCGGTAGCATCGTTCGTGAGCTCTACGGAAGGGGAGGCGTCAAGGCCTTCTTCCCTGGTTTTGGTCCTGCTCTGGCTCGTGCTGTGCCCGCCAACGCTGCTACTTTCCTTGGTGTTGAGCTGGCTCACCAGGCCATGAACAAGGTGTTTGGCTAGACAAAAAGGAACGGGGGCTACAAGCTATTACCGGTATGTAGAGGGAAAAGCTACCTTGAATTTTTTTTTGTTTTCAGACATGGATTGTTGAATGAATGTCGGACGAGGGTACAGCGGATGGAAGGCGTTGGTGGACGGGCATGTCATGATTTGTATTTTTCTTTTACCCTGACGGGTGCATATGAAGCAATATTCCAGCGCTTAAGCATACCTTCCGTTTCCGAATATATAGACCATGAGAAGTTAGATCTTGGAATTGCTTTATATAGTGATCTATAGATGAAAAATCATATTGCATCATCTTAGCTCGACTTCGTTCGCAGCGAGCCACGAGTACAAGTATACTACGTACAGACTCATGCAACCACTTGCTTTCTTATAAACATGAATTTAGGCAATCTTCAGCCTTTAGAGGCGCTCTATAATACAAAAAGTTGGCATCGTATTGTACCGACCTAGGACCAGACTGTCTTGTCTCCATATACGCCAAAATCAACAAATGCAAAACAACCCAAAGCAACTCATTGAAACACATTGTGGCCGTATAAATCCATCCCTTCCCTAGGTATCAATTCCAATGCCGGTGGGCTTGGTATGTCGTTCGCATCGCTGGCTTCCCTTATTCATATGAATGGTGCCCCGCCTTTTCGCCGATGCTATGAGTAAAAAGACAGACCTGTCTGTCGCCGAGTAGAAACAATGATAAACGGCCAAGAGGCGCAATACGCTAAAAAAGAGAATTGTGTGCTGGGAGAAGAGAGTGTCCTGGCCTAGTCTTTGAGAAATTGGAACCATGTCGTCACCTCATCAAAGGAACATGGAGTAGAATAATGCAGAAAATTGGGCGCATCCGCTTAAGCACGCTCGGTAGTCGTCCAGCGTCGTTTGGAGAGGCTCACATCGCGGTAACGCTCCGCCTCACCAGGAGGTCGAGGAAGGCCCCAAAGACCACCAAGGCCGTCTCCTAGCTGTGCGATCTGGAGCTCCTCAACCGGCTTGTCGAGGTCATGCAGACCATCCGTCTTTATTCGGATCGGACCTGACAGTATAGGGCCCCGAGGGGTCGCCTTCGGGGTGGTTTCTCCACTAGAAGGAAAAGAAAACGAGCTTAGTGAAGTGAATGCCGCTGGTGGCAGGGTCATAGTCAACGAATTTGTGGATTTGAGCTCGAAACGAGAAGGCAGTGACGATTGAATGGGTAAGCTTGAAGCGACCTCTGGAGCCGAAGTCCGAGGTTCATCTTTCTTGTTCTCAACATTGACGTCGAAGCGGCCAAAATTGGGTAGGACGTCGTCGAAATCTTCTTTGTCGGAAGTATCGTCACTACCATCGTCCATAAGCCTGAGGGATGAGGAACGAGGGGTCCATAAGCCAAATGAAGGTGTGCTGGCGCCTGGGGAGTTGCTTCTCGGGGGGTCATTCTTCGTTGTCGCTGCCGCCGTTTCTACTGCCACCGCTGTGCTGAGCTTTGGTCCACGGTTTAGAGGCCGTTGAGAGCCTGATGTTCGGCGTAGCGATGACCCAAAAGCTGCACTAGCCGAAGCACTGCGACTACCCCCAGGAATGATAGGATCGGAATAGACAAATGAGCCAATAAGCGGACCAGGGCCCTCGGTATCACTGATACTGGGCTTGCGACCGCGGATTGTGGTAGGGAAGGAATCGGCCGCGTTTGATCTGGCTGATACTGGAGTCGAGGTGGTTGAACGTAAATGGTCGGTACTTGCGGACATGCGGATATCGTACATCTGATGAGGTGAGACGTGAGGCTCGTCTGGCGTTGCGTTGGCTGATGCAGCCAAGAGAGCATTATAATCAGCATCTTCTTTCCGTTCTGCCATGGTGATAGATGCAATCCCGACATCCATAAGCACAGGCTGATGGGTAATGGCACCGATTAGAGCATTGCAGCCAGCGCCATGAGAAACCAGAATAACGACGGTCTCCACGTCTTCATCTTCGGAGACGGTCGAATTGTTATCAGTACCCTCCTGTGAGGCTCCAGCAGCTTGCGTGACCATTTCGTCCGGCGCGTCAGTTGTAGCATACCAGTCCACCATCTTCTTTAGACCTCGTCGAAACCTCTTGTGCATGTCTGTCCACTCTTCGCCGAGCTGGCCTCCATCTCCAAAATCCAGCGGAGCTCTCATCGAATCCCATTGGTAATCCACTACGACGCACTCGTCACGGGCATGGGCCACAAATCCGTCTGGAATCTTTCCGGAGCTCGAAATGGCGTAGTTGGGCTTTGGTACTGTGTATCCCTTCTTCATCAATTGGCTAGCTAGCTGGCCGGTCAAAGCTGCTGCCATAGCCGGGCCCGAAGAGCCCTCCGCCGCAGAGCCTGATCTTATGGGTCCGAGAGACGGGCTGGCGGCTGGCGAACCATTCCAAAGAGAAGCCGTAGAACCTCTATGAGGCCTGGAGGCGGGTGCGGGAGCAGGCGTAGATGTCAATGTGCTATAGTCTTCACGCCTTAGTAATTCAGCCTTGGCGCTTCCTAGCATGAGAGCGGCGCCAGGAGGCGGAGTGATTTGTTCGAAGTATTCAGGGGATAGCCATTCTCCAAGGAACGAGTCGAGACGTAATATTGTAGATCGAAAGTGCTTTGGCGGGCCAGTGGCAGAAACGAAAATGTCGTTCGGGCGGTAGGGCGACTCATGGGGAGTTTGGGCAAGCCCAGAACTAATTCCGATTGATGTTTGGGCGCATCGTAGAAAGGGCGAACTATGAATAACAACTTTAAATCGACGCCGTCTCGTTGTGTCTTTGAATTTCGACTCGTAATCAGTTTTGGCTTGTTCAAGAATGCTGGAAATTTGATTACCAACGGCTCTGGCCTGAAGCCAGCCGCCGTAGGTTAGAGGAGGATCATAGGGAGTAGGAGATGAAAGATGCCACTTCTTGTCTGCAGCGTCAAGACGGTTGCCGTGCCTATATCGAAAGTTAGCTGAATCCCTTCAAAGATCATGCTCCTGGTTGTAGACGTCGCGCTAAGTGCGCGATGCAATTGCGACGATGCATCATGACGACAGGGGTCTAAGAATGGTACAGTAGCTGGATACGTACCTGACGACAAAGATATAGGCCGGCGTACGGCCCATGATGGAGGTCTCAACAGGATCAAAAGGAGTAAAATTTGGGTAGTGATCAAGACAGCAGGCAGAGAGAGATATTGAGCAAGAGAAAGACCAAGCAGGCAGAATGTATGTGAAGAGAGGAGTGAGGTTGGTCTGCTGAACCGAATAAGAGAGGCCAAGGGGGTATGGATGGTCAAATACCCTGGGCCTGGACCTGGCGCGGGTTGCACAGTTAGTAAAGTTATTTGGAGCTTGTGCAAGTGCAGGGCGCCCACTATTAAGCCGACAGACGGGGTAGGCAGGGCAAGGCAAGGCAAGGCAAGGCAGGAAGACAGTGGAGGCCAAGATTTGACCTTGAACATGAAAGAGAAATATCCACCGAATGGAGTGTCGTACAGTAATAGAAAAGTGTCCTATTTTATGAGGGTTGACCTTTTGATATCTCAAATATGAGACAACTCGGTACCTCCTAGTCTAGGTACTTCAGTTCAGTGCAGCAGGTGACCAGTCAGGGAGGTTGGTCCCCTAGGCAGTCACCGGCAGGTAGACCGTTGACCTGAGGTGAGTGAGCACACCGTGTGTGTCACCCCGGACAGGATGAGATTGGATGGATTGGATATTAACAAAGAAATAAAGTTATCGATCCTGTTTGGTGATGAGATAGATAAAGTGGAAGAAGAGCAAAAGAACAAAACAAAACAGAACAAAGAAGAGGAGAGACGACCTAGGTATAGACGAATGAATGAATGATGTCTACTTTTAGCAACCTGACTGATCCTCTAACAATTAAATATCCGTCGAAACACAACACAACACAACACAACGCACGCACACCCACAGGGACTATCCATCCATACCCATTACCCAGAGAGAGGGGGTAATCATCCATTCTACGGGCTGCCTCCAGTGCGTACAGTACAGTACCTATTGTTCCCAGACTCAGCGGGGTATCATGAATAGGCATCTCTCTACTTAACGTTACTGGTTGGAAGTCAAGAAACTTAAACAAGAAACTTAAACAAAACTTGCACGGCATTCAAAAGCGGTTCCAGGGTCAGATTTGGAGACGCGCCGTCAAAGTGGACTGTCACCATGCGCTAAATGGTATCGATCAGCATTGTTGAAGAGTATTGGAATTGGATCGTGAGACATTTGCCAAGCCAATACTGTATATGGCCATTTGTGGTCAGTCAAAGAAAGGATCACACTGACACTGACAGTCGAAGCGAGGGTCAATATCGGAGATTGGGGGTTTAGATCTTGGGGGTTATTAGACTCCTCCCATGATAGATACATCATCCTATCCTGATTCCATCGCAACCCCAGGTTTTCCCTGTTGCCCTCATCTCTTATTCTTACAACATGTCATGTTTGAGGTATTTCAAGCTGATGTTTCGGACGTGCACGTTTTGACCCTCAACCTCACAGCTTCAAATAGAGTGCCCCCGTGCTTCTCTGCAGGATATTATTGCTTGGTTGACCTCGGCCACTAGACACTAGATACGGTACAGTACAACTAGACAGAATCGCATACAGTACATGATCCCTGACCCAGGCATTGGCCCTGGCCCTGGCCCTGTCAACGTCAGTGCATGGGTTAAGGTAGCGGCTATAAACTGCCAGTGGATCAAACTACGCCATCCATTAAAAAAACGCGACTCGAGTCGTTTTCAAGGTCCCTAAATTAATATTTTCTTTCATGTGATTGTGGTATCCTATGTACCTTTTCCGTCTCCGGTCCCGGCCCTTGGGTTGTTTTTTCTTCAGTCCACCTGACGATGCATGACTGATGGAGATTTATGGAGTCGTGAATTCTCGACATAGAATCCGTACAGAGTAGCTTGTACTACAATGGCTTTGTCTGGACTCATGGTTTTTCAGTTGGTTACTAGTCCCTCTGCCGTTGCTGCGAACAGCCTGATTTGGCTTTCCAGAGTCCCATCCGTCCAATATCCATCACATCGTCATGGTGGAGTCTTTGCAGGGTCCTCTTTTCTCTTTTCCGTCCTTCTTTTTCTTCCAGTCCTTTTTTGTTCCTTCTTCCATGCAGCTCCGCTATAGTCTTTACGCTACTGTAAGTCACTTACTAATTACAGATTCACATTGCCGTTATCTCTTATCCCGAGAGGGAAAAATTCCAATTCCCATCATGACCCTCGGAGTCGGAGAGGCGCAAGACAAAGAGGGGGTTATGGGGCTTTTGGCCGGGGAATCCGTGTAACATCAGTCAGTCACTGTCCGAATATTCAGCCTAAGAGGGAGAGGCTTGAATATTGAAGATTTTGCTCGGTGACATGTGGCATCCATTGCCTACTACCACCCATCTCTGGTCCCTATGTAAGGCAGGAGACATTAAAACAGCTTCGATTTGTGCACGCACCGTTATTGTCATCATTTAGGTATAACGAAGTCTCCTTCTTAGGGGTCAGAACAGTAAAACTAACCTTAGATGAAGGGTCTGTCAGCTTACAGAGGCTGACACGTTCTAAAAATCACCGTGATACCAAGAATTATTGGATAGTGGTCAAACAATGGCTTCCCTAGGAGTCATGTAAGACCACTGCTATGCATGCCACGTTAGGCCCTTGACGCTCGTATATGCAATTGTGCAAACAGTAGATGGCATCTAACTGTATTCATTATCAAAGTGTTCTTGCAGAACATTCATGAGCCTACTCTGTCCAATATCAGAGCATATCACACTGTTAGTCGAACCATTTCGAAGCCCTCATCAAACAATGCATGGCACCAACAAAACTCAAACCCCAACTATTTGATAACCCCTGTCTAGAATAGGTGAGATCTCATCTTGGGAAACAACTCACCTCAAACTTCTTCTTCTTCAACTACCTACCTCAATGTCACAAAGTGAAGTATTGCCAGGTGACTGGATTGGGAAATTGTTAGTGCCTCCAATCAGTACAAGCACCAGGGGTGAAGGTCGCTTCGGGCGCTAGACGCCGAAAACTCCGGGGTCCAGATCCGGTAAGACCCCAATTAGTGATGAACCGTAAGGTGTTCCCTCCATTTGGTTGGTGACGTTGATCCGAAAAGGGATACGGATACCATCAAACAGATGGAATTCATGTTCATCATCGTCGCTCTATAGATTTGTAAGCCTGAGGGAGCATCTCTCAGCAACTTCAACTTCACCCAACTGCTAGCGGCGAGCTCTAGCTCTATCTGGCCTCTAATCTTCGCTCATTACCTCTTCGATTACGCTCCCTTGTCAACCGTTTCCTTTCAGCATATCGCATCGCATCGCATCGTATCCCCGCCATGAAGCTCTCCGATTTTCAACTTCACGCCCTTGTGGCAGCGGCTCTGTTTGCAACAACCGCTTTCGCCGAACATACTAGCAACTGGGCCGTTCTCGTCTGCACATCGCGATTCTGGTTCAATTACCGCCACCTCGCCAATGTCCTCTCCATGTACCGAACCGTCAAACGTCTCGGTATTCCCGACTCCCAGATCATCCTCATGCTCCCCGACGACATGGCCTGCAACCCCCGCAATGCCTTCCCCGGAACCGTCTACAGCAATTCCGACCGCGCCGTTGATCTCTACGGCGACAACATCGAGGTCGACTACCGTGGCTATGAGGTCACTGTCGAGAACTTCATTCGTCTCCTGACAGATCGTGTTGGCGCCGAGATGCCTCGAAGCAAGCGCCTCCTTACTGATGATCGAAGCAACATTCTGGTGTACATGACTGGCCATGGAGGAAACGAGTTTCTCAAGTTCCAGGATGCTGAGGAGATTGGCGCATTCGATCTTGCCAACGCCTTCGAGGAGATGTGGGAGAAGAAGAGGTGAGCGATAGCCTCATTACCACCAGTGAGATAGTACTGACATTCCATTCAGATACCATGAAATCCTCTTCATGATCGACACTTGCCAGGCAAACACCATGTACAGCAGGCTCTACTCCCCCAACATTATCGCCACAGGTTCTTCCAAGCTCGACCAATCGTCTTACTCTCACCATGCCGACAACGACGTTGGAGTCGCTGTCATTGATCGATACACATACTACAACTTGGAATTCCTCGAGAACAACGTCAAAGATCTCAACAGTCAGAAGACAGTCGGCGAACTGTTTGACAGCTACGATTACAGCAAGATCCACTCCCATGCCGGTGTGCGCTACGACCTATTCCCCGGCGGCGAAGAGAACGCCCGCAGCCGTCTGATTACAGATTTCTTCGGCAACATCCAAAACGTCGAGGTTGACCGTAGCGGAAACCTGACTCTCGAAGAGGACCTCCTAGCCCTTAGCAAGAAGATTGCTTTGTTGCAACAAAAAGAGGCAGAGGCTACCAAGGAAACAGTTGAGGACAAGGTGTCTGCACAGGCGCCTGCCAGTGCCCCGACTGAGTCTGCCAGGAAGATTCAAAAACCCAAGGCTTTGACGGATGACAACTGGTGGACCAAGAAGGTTGTTGGCGCGACAGCACTGGCAGGCTGTGGGCTTCTCTGGGCCTTGGGGTCTATTTTGGAGGGTTAATTCAAATTCGAATGAGCATTGTTATGATTATATACCTATGGCATAAGAAACCGGGAGAATGGCGTCTTTAAAAGGATTGATGTATTTATGCTTTCGTACTAATAGCATAACTTGGATAACCTAAGAAGTTGATTTCCAATACGTTTTCTTTCAATTAAGGTTTTTAAAAGCGTCTGATGGATGAGGATTTGTGGTTCAAGGCGCGACAACGGCTCTTTTCATTTTCGATTTATGAAGTTATATTTTGCCTTAGTCAGCAGCTTTTCGGTGTTCAGCATTTCGCACGAACCTTTACATAGAATCTCAGTTTTGCGCCGCCGCGACCTGGCCAAGATACCTCTAATTCATTTGTTTTAAATCAAATTGCTGGGACTTGACTCCTCTTCCTATTGCTTGTCCCCTTTCCAGTAAATAACTCGACATTTACGAGCATGGATAAATCGAAGGTGAGATCACAACAATACATCACTCACGATGCTCCTCGACTGGTTATCAAGACCCAGCACTGAAAGCAATAATGAGAAAAAATTGCTCTTACTTTACTGAGTAACTGAGAAGGTCATATGCTGACTGCCAGAATCTAGACACGGCCTCTCAAGACTATTCATCTCAAGTCGCGTCCACTTACAACACACGCCCTGGCATGGTCTTGCGACGCCGAGCTTGCAGTTTCAACAGATGACACCATCTACATATTCCTACCGGAGTATCCAAGGAGTGGTGGTCCAGACGATGCAGCGGAAGATGAAGAGTTGCAAAGCCAGTATACGCTCTCTTATCGCGCCTCAGGCTTGATTCGCCCAGATCCGACAATCAACGCCCAGCTCTGTGCATTTTCGGGCATCAGAGTGGCAGGGCCCCCAGCTAATGACGAGAACTGGTTCCCCGGAGTAGGAAGTGGCCTTGTCACAGGCTCGGGGGCTCCCATCTGCCAGATTGTAAGGTTAGAATGGTCGCCGCACGGGCTTGGATGCAATCTTCGGCCCATTCTAACGGCACTTTCTACAAGCGGATGCATATACGCCATAGGTGAACATATAGATCGACAATCTGCCATGGTTGCGGGTATGCGAGCCAGAAGTTTCAAGGCGTGGAAGACACTTTGGGGTCTTGGGGCCCAACTTCCATTACCAGACACTACTCAGGAGGACGGCTACCGAAATATGAACGAACGTATCCAGTCTTTCTCATGGGCTAGAGAGTTTCGTGAAGGAAGGTGCTTATTGGCGTACTGTAATGATATGGAAGAAGTTGCCATAATGGCAGTTCAACACTTCTCACGACCAAAAGAGAGCGACCCCGATAG
The DNA here is from genome assembly GCA_013184325.1 of Fusarium luffae. Lineage (NCBI taxonomy): Eukaryota > Fungi > Ascomycota > Sordariomycetes > Hypocreales > Nectriaceae > Fusarium > Fusarium luffae. The sequence goes on from JABCJV010000400.1 coordinate 27,262, forward strand.
TGAAGAGGCCCTCTGGGACATTCGAGAAGTCCATCGATTCGATGGCAGAGGTCGACATACCAAGGAAGATGTGAGCTATCCCGGACTTGACTGGTAGTGTTTCTAATCTGGAGTAGGCTGTGGATATAACAGATCCGGATTACGTTCCACATGGAAGCGCCTTCTCTCTGAAATGGAGTCCTTGGTCCAACAGTATGGGTAGACGGACAGCTATACTGGCGTATCTAGCCAAGAACCATGTTGGATTCCGGAGAGTTACCATCCTAGGGAATTGGGAAAGGGGTGAATCCCCACACATCGAGGTCGACAACGTAGACACGGCAGCTATTTGCATGTTTCTTTCCACAGATGCCTATGTCGAGTGGCAGGACCAGGTATGAGGCTCCTAGTACTGAAAAAAGTATGTTATTGACTTTAATATAGATTGTCTATGATGGCGATATTCCTACAGCTCGAGGTGTCGTCGCCACGCCCTTCGATGTGAAGCCATTCCAAGTTTCCTTGGTTGACGCCGAGCAGCCAGCTGATTCTCATTATACTTGGGAGTGCTCAACAACATATCCTAAGGAAGGCGAGATGGTCTCATCAAACCCGATCACCGGTAGGAACTCTGTTGAGTATAACCGTAGCAGTAGTTAACGACATCTAGGGCTTATGGTCCATGACCAGAGTGATGTAAAGCCAGGACCTGTTCCCCATTACTCTATAGTTAGGTTGTCAGCGACTTCTCGCAATCAAGACTGGTTCCAAACTAACCTCTCCACCGAAGAGGCCGCGGTCCCTAAATGGGCTGCAAGAATCAGAAGGCAGACAACACGATTGGTGCCTAGAGCAGCTGCCCTAGAGGGCATAGACTCTGATTCAGAAGATTCAGAGGATGACCTAATGGAAGAAGATACATCACAACTGCAAGTTCCGGAGGCAAGGTACCGTATTTGGGGTCTGGCGCATTCACCTGGTGGTGGAACAACGGCAGTCCTTGTGTCACGCTACAATACTCTTCATCCAGAGAGGAGGGCCCTCTGCAAGTTGATGTTCTCCAGAAGGGATGAAGAACGCGATGAGGCAGCGGGTTCAGTTATGTCAGTCAAGCAACTGACAACTGAAGGGCAGGTCTGGGAGTGGATGTATGGGAATGGTCCTGAAGTACTCGGAACTACATCCACGAGCAAGATTGCACCCGAGCTACATAATACACCACTTAGGGAGCAGTTCAAAGATATCACAGCACAACAACGCTGTGTCTTTTGCGATGCGGCGCTACTTTTGGAAGAAGATGAGGCCAAATGCGACAATGGACATATGTTTGGTGAGTCCGATGTCTTCAACACTTGGCCATATTATTACTGACAATCAGGAACAGCCCGCTGCGCTTCGACTGGACTTGCTATCATGGCCCCAGATATATCCAGAATTTGCGCTGTCTGTGAGCTTCGATGTCTTAAAGTCACGGAGTTGACTCGCATTGCTGTACAGAACTTTGGGCCAGGAACGAGGATTGAATCTTCTGGTGAAACTTGCGGAGGTTGTGGAGGCAAGTTTGTAGCCTAAACAAAGAGTGCAGTGATTCAAGAGTTATGAGCACATCTGCATATCGTTCATTACATCTCACCTTGAATGAGCATGTACTTCTACTGCGAGCATGTGTTTAGCCTGGGCACAGCTTGTGAATCTACGCTCAACTCGTCCTTGTACAGTGCCTTGGTTGCACAATCCAACGCCTCACTTACACTTAAGTAGAGTGTTGTATTATCTATTCGTCAAGATTATATCTCTTTCACGATCGTTCACATCTCACGTGGCCTCAGAAGAGAACCTAGAACCGGGTCATATCATCAAGGAATAATTTCATTTCCTATCTTTCATCTGACATCTTCAAATCTTGGCTTCTGGCGGTAGCAATCCTTCCAGCAAGCTATATTTTCATCTCCATTCAACGACCTGGAACCGGCCGCAGGAGGAAGGAATGATATGCGAAAAAGGCAAACGCAAACATGGATACACATTAGCGACTAGCGCAACTCCTCCCATATGGGTGAAGATTATCTCGTGGCAAGACGTCGCGACCCGCACGCAAATGTTCTCCAAAAACTGAATAATCGAGAATATCTCATAGTCGCACTGACACGAGAGATAGCATGATAGGGTTCATGGGCAGAGCAACGACCGCCTGAGATATATGAACGTTATATGAACGTGAGAGAGAAAAAAAGGGGCTCAAATGGCCACATAAGGGAAAAGAATTGGTCAAGTGAATGACAAATGGTTTCGAAATAAAGTAAATCATCCAGCAGAAGAGTTAAGAATCGTGAGCAGACCATAATGCTCGGGTCTCTCCATGGTATCGCAGAACGCCGGTCCCTTTTAATCCTGTTTCATCAGTCCCGTCCTCTGTCACAAGCTCAGTAAGCCTGGCCAGGGACAGGCTTTCTGTTGACGGAGCCTGAGCTAGTTGGCCCTTGAGAAGGATTCATTGGGCTGGGTCCAGGAGGGTTGTTTCGTCGGTTCACTCCATTAGGGCTTTGCGAACGTCCACCAGCAGGACCGGGCGATTGAGAGCGAGGTCCTGGGCTCATAGAACGGCCTTGTGGAGGTCCTTGAAAGGGTCCAGGTGACTGGCCACGGGGAGATCCTTGAGGATGACCAGGGGGTCCCCTAGGAGGTCCCATGGGTGATTGCGGACGCCCGCCGTTGGGGTTCATAGGTCCAGGTCCTCGAGGAGGACCGCCCTTGACGGGAGGACCTGGCCGAGGGCCACTTTGGGC